>JAYXIM010046932.1:0-19955 GCA_037575425.1 Anastrepha fraterculus | reverse complement strand
TGTTCTAAAGTTGTTGTATTTGATCTAAATTCGCTCTCCTTGATTTAAATTTGCTTTCTTTGTTCTAAATTCGCTTGCTTTGTCCAAAATTCGCTCTCTTTTTTTCTCTGACATTCGGTTAGCTCGAGGGAAGAGCAAAGATTTTTAATGGATTTGAGTAGACCGGGCTATCATTCACGAAGTCCCAAACAATCAGCCATTGCTTCCCGTGCACTTGTAAAAGGAAGAGCATAATAAATAAGTGATCAAACTCAGAACAAAGTAAAGCTGGGGCCCGCCAACAGGCAAAGCTTCATAGGTTAGTTTCGATTAGTTTTTATTGGTCAATAGTGCACTGCGACCTCTGTTGTGGTCTATTGTGCTTGACTGCAAGCCACTGAGTGGAGGCTTCTGATGAATTCGAGCACTTTCTCAGACTTTTTGCTCCAAATGACTAACGGATTTAGGGGCACACAACCTAAGTACGGATGTGCCCAGCTCAGAAGAATGGCAGACCTTTCTACTAGTCCTAGTTTGCTGAAATGATAGCGAAGACTTAAATGTCCCACCGTATAGTATCCAGTGAGAGCTCACAAATCCACTCTATCCAGGTAAATTGTTTTGCCTTTCTCTGTCCTGAACTCTCCATCCAAGTGTCGTATGAATTCCATCAGTGCACCTTTTCATCCCTACTATGAGCGAACTCTGGATGCCCAAAGGATGCGGAGAAATAACTGCCGCGTATATAACAATAATTTTCGGATTTTAATTTTCAACTAATTATTTTGGGAAACAAAACGCGTCGACGTTATTTAAATTTCGAATCACAAAAGGAATTGTTGCGTGTAGGTGGCGGCATTTATTTTACTGCAATGCCCAAATATATGCAGTGTTGAGAGTTAGAGAAGAATTTTACAAAATCACTTTTGCTATAGAAGAATTTAAATAAAAAAAGCAATAAAATGTCAGAATTGCTATATTTTTTAATTATGTTGCCAGATGCTCTACCACCAGGAATACAAAATAGATTTTTGAAGTTTTCCATGAAAAAAAAAAAAAAAAAAATGTGCGAGTTTTCAATTAAACAACCAACTCAGGATGCTATAGGTACGTTTACATATGTACATATTACATCTACACCGCAATATTTCATGGAATTCTGTGCTACGTAGGTACTTAATTTCCGTTAGCACGCGCCTCACGTTTCGACCATTACTAGCTTGCCAAAGCATTTTGTGGCACAGGCATACACAAAGGTCATAACTCATGTCATTTTTGTCAAAAGATTATATACTTTTTAAACCTCCATGCTCCCTAACCAAATATACAAAAACAAATATTACAAACTGTAAGGGGGTGACAAGTAGAGATGTCAGTCCCGAAACCAGGGATTTCGCAATTCCGAATACCAAAAAATCTCGGAATTCATCTACTTCACTCCCGGCATCATTTTTTATACCATTTTTTACCATTACTCGTTACAATGATATTGGTAGCATCGCGAAACGTCATGGAGGTGGTCATCAAAGGACTGCAACGTCACGTGAAATGGTTCAAAATGTGAAGAAGCGACTTGAGCCGAATCCCCGACGAATTGCCAATCAAATGGCGACTTCTCTGAGAGAGGCATTTTTTGAAGCCTCTAAAGCAGGCTCCCCCCTTAAAATACTATAATAGACTGAGTAAAAATACAAGTCATTTGAAGAAAATCAACAGCCTCTTCATATCGGTGCAGTCCCGGTATACCGGGATTATAAAGTAAAATCCCAAAAATACCGACATCACTTAAACCCCGAAAATGTGCATCCCTTGTGGCTACCGCTGATGATGGCATGGCGTTAGAGAAATATGTGAGTGCTTTTGTATATGTGACAAGCTTACAAATTGTTGCACAAACATGGTTAAAAACATTGCATGCCACAACGTCATCACGACTGCATGCCATGCCAAACAGTTTCCTGTGGTCAATTTGGTCGCTGGTTGGTGGCTGCCAGGTGCTGGTGCTGGTGCTGGTGAGTGCGGGGTTGGCGGTTTTGTCACAGAGTTTGCATGCAATTGCATGCTATTTGGTATTAACAGCAAAAAAATATGTGTGTAGTTATGTGCAACAAAAACACCAATGTGAGTAGCATTAATAACAGCAACAAAACTCTAAATAAATACATCAGCGGCCAAAATGCCAAAAGCCATGGCATGTTCATTATGATTTGTGGCTAAAGCGACACGCCAACCAGCGAAATGCCAAAATATTTCACATTTGCTGAAAAGAAGCATAGTAAAAGTGGCAGGAAATGCCAATGCTATAGTTGGCGTTAGCCAACGTGCACTACAAGCAAGCAATGTGCCACCGTTTCTGCGCTATTCGCTCAATTCAACTAAGCCGGCGAAGTGGCAACACAGCAACAGCAGCAGCAACAGCCGTCACCACCACCACAAACAAGTCACACGCACTTGATCACAAACAAAAGCACATCATAATGCGCTTATAAATGTACGTATGTATGTATATGTGCAAGTACCATATGTACGCGTATGTTGTTGCTTTTTTCCTGTTTCTGTTTTTCTGTTGCTGGTTTGTTCGCGCATTGCCCACTCACCACGCAAATGCGGTCGAGTGCCTGGTAATGCTATGAAAAATATTGATATCCACTACTTGAGCACGCAATTCCACGCATTTTACAGCTATTGTAGCTGTTGTGCAGTGCATTTGTTGTTGCAGCTCCTATCGGCTTAAGCACCGACCGCAATTATTCTCATTATCACAGAATTGCTGAAATTATGATTTAACAGCACGAAAGTGTGAATAAATTTTAAGTGAAATCGCATGGAAATGTGAATTTTTGGTGGTGAAAATTTCAATTTCATCAATGCAATAATTGGAAATTTTTTTTTTGAAATGTTTGGCGCTGATAAATGAATGATGGATGCTTGGTGTTGCAAAGGGCATCTGGAGTTGCATTGTTGCGTGGAAAAAACAATAGCGAGCTTTTGCAAATTTAAAAGGTTTAATTCGAATGGTCGATATGGATACATATACAAAATACAAATATATTATATATATATATAAAATATAACTTAAAAAAGATAGACATAAATAAATAAAAAAAACATAAATAAAAAAACCTAAATTAATAAAAAAAAAAATATAAAAAAAAAATAAAAAAATTAATTTAAAAAAACAAAAAAAATTTTTTTTTAATTAATAACACATAAAAAAAAAATTTTGTTTAAAAAACAAAAGTTATAAAAAAAATTTAAAAAAAAAAATTTAAAATAATTAAAAAAACATGAAAAAAATTAAAAAAACATTTAAACAAAAAAAAAAATTTTTATTAAAAACATAAAACATAAAATTTTTTTTTTAATTGAAAAAAAATTATAAACAAAAATAAAAATAAATAAAAAAATTAAAAAAAAACACACACAATTGAAGGAGACACGGCCGCATTTGGCGAAAAAGAAGGTGTTGTTTCACACCTATAACGCACCAGTACATTTATCCGGAGCTGTCGCCGCTAAACTTTATGAATTGCTGCCGCAATTGTAAAAAAAATACTCTAATTTGTATAATTAAAATTTTTACTCAATACTTGAATATCCGCAATACTTTTCCCGATATTTACTCAGTACCCGACGCTTTGGTGTGATCCAAGAAACAAGTTAAAGTATCGATGCCAAGATAGTATCAAATGATCACTACTTTAACCCTTTCAAACTGGAGCTTGAACCCTTGACCCCGTCCACGCTACTCACATCCCTTCCATTGGGTCATTATTGGATATTTATGGCGAAGGTTGGAAGGGAGTAGGCGATTGCCAAGCGAGGTCAAAGAATGCGATCACGTACACTCAAATCGCAGACCATTGCCACACTGGCAATTATTTCGCACTCAAAAAAGTGTAAACAAAATCTCAGTATCAGAGTATACCGATGCGAAAGGTCGTGCATTCGATATATGGAGAAAATGCGCAAAACCATTAGAGAAAAAAATTATTGAAAATCAACGAAAATTTTCAGCCACTTCAAACTTGCGCTTTTTATACTATTTTTTAGACTATAAAACTGCGACCCAAATTTTTATGAAACATTCTGAATAAATAGCTTGAAATTTTTGTTAATTTACAGAGAACTCCAGTTCGCATCAATCTTTAACGATGCGTTTAGAGGCTGTTATGGAAGATTGTAACGCATCCGCCGTATATTTAGGCCACACCTCGCACGAGTGGCACCTCTTCAAGTATTCCCAAATTTTCTTGACCGCACAAAACCGGCCTCAAAGAAGGCTGGTCACGCTTTTTGAGTGACGAGGGCTTCCTTAAACGTGGATTTATGAAATTTGCCTCGAAATAGGCAAAAATTATCGAACTAAACAGCGCAAATTTAATATTAATTCGAGATTCATAAATATGTAAATTATAGCATCGAGATAAAGCGAAAAATGTTCAGAACTTTTTTCTTGTCCTAATATTTAAGCCGAGCTAAAAAGCGGGATTGGGTTTGTGCGTGGGCCCTCTCCATAGCCGAATGGTTTGTCCTACATTATTTCCAAGTAAGCTGGATTGGAATGAGGGGAAAATCTGTACCTCTGTACCGAGGCTGTTACCTCGGTTGTTGCTGTTGTAGCAGCATAAACAATCCCCATACATTTACTGGGAATGCTGCTGAAGTGACAATCCTTGGCCGGTTATAAGTCCGGGTCGTTCCGGTTGCGTAGAACCGACTGTCGTGGGAACGGCTGTTATCTACCTCGGTTTTCACTGACGACTTCAAGATGGAATAGGGAATCGGAGCAGGTGTTTTCTTAAAATTACCCAGTTAATCTATTTCCTTTTAACTGCCGAATATTGTTAGTATTTTTTTAAGAAGAAGTCTTTGCGATGCTGTAGGCAAGCAAAATGCTTAGGGAACGTGGGAGCGAGGGAGACATTAACATTTTTTCCGATAGTCAAGAGGTCTCACACCCAGTCATCGGCATCCCCCTGACGGTTGTTAAAGGGGAATTGCACAACTTATTTCTCAGGAAAGCTCCCTTTCTTCAATCTCAGAAGGAGCACCATTTCTGCGTGTGATATTTCGAAAATCCAATGGCTCCAGTACAAAAGACGCAGGACGATAGGCAGACAGATAGTTCTGTGGGCATTCAATTTCCAAACTAGTAGCCGTGTTTACGAGTCATTGGATGATCGGCACTCATGCAAAAAAGCTGGGTTTACCATTTAACGCCCATTGCAGAAGCTGAGGAGTGTGGGCATTTCCCCTGTAAATATCCGGCTTTGGCAGCCGGGCGATTAAGGTTACTAGGTGCTGCTTTCCTCACCAGCCTGGGGCAGTGCTTCGACCTAAGTTTATCAATATTATTCGTTACATCAACAGCTCTCTTTGGCTGGTTAGATATCTGCCCGTTGGAGGTGTCAAAATGGTACCAAAACGGTGCTTTAGTGCTGATTGGGGAGTGCCAGTCTGGTACTTCAACCATTTTACCTACGTACCTGTCGCTCGGTAAAGCCCGGAATCGAAGCTCGAAACGAACAATTTATAGAACAGGTTTCTTCTAACAGCCATGGCAACTCGGCAAGCAAAGACAAACGCCCGACTGTATTTCTGCCATGAAAAAGCTCCTCAAAAAAAAAATATATATATATCTGCTATTCGAAGTCGACTTGAAACTGTAGTTTGTGCAACAACATCAAGACGAACACCGCAAATTGGAAGAGGAGCTCAACTAAACACCCAACACAGGATATAAGCATCCTAAATTGTTGTTGTAACAGCATAAAACATTCCGCATTAAGTTGCAGAACCAAAAGTCGTGTAGCTTCAAGCGCGCATTCCAACTAAAAAAGCAGTTTACGTTATTGGAAAATTTTTAAATACTTTTTTTTTTTTATCCAATTTAGTGTCGAATTTTTACTTCGCGTAAATTTTTTTTTACGTTGACGTAAAATCTAATCCATTCCAGCAGCTTTTACATATTAATTCCTGTTTTTGTATTCACCATAAAATAAAACACAAATGAAAACTTTCAAAAATATAAAAGTTTTCGCTTGTATCCTGCGCCAATTTGTTAGCGCAGGCATTTCCGTGTGCCAGCGTAGGACAACTTTTACTTTTCAGCACCAGCGTAATTTGCAACGAAATAATTACGCAAGTAATTTAACGCATTTATAGAGCGTATGCGTGTGTGTGTGTGTGTGCCCAACGCACATTAATTGCAGGCGTTCAAATGCCAGGGCGCGCGCGTAGCTTACTTTAACTCTCAGAGCTCAGCTTAGGCTCATTATCTCTTTGCTGGCTGTGCTCTGCTTTTAAAAAGGAAAGTTTTCATTTGCATACTTCAAATTTGCATATCGGTATGCAGACAGACGCACACTCGTATGTATGTGCACTAATAAGCGTATGCACCTGCATTTGTATGTATGTATGTATGAGCATACGCTCGCATGTGGCGCGTTGCAGCATAATTCGCCATTTAATTTTAGTAATTCGTTATTCGCTTAAAAATCTTGTTCGCGTTTTTTTTTTGTGCTTGCCTTATTTTCTCCACCACTTTGCAGCTGTGTTTGTCACTTCGCCATGCTGCGCTAAAAGCCGGAAACTGTCAGGCAAATGCTTCCACTTCCGCACTTCCGTTTTAACTGCTGTTGCATTTTGCTGCAGTGTGCCACATACCGCCGGCAATATGTTGCAATATCTTTCTTTCTCTGTTCTCTGGTCTCTGTTCTCATTTCGATAAAACTTTTATGCAGCTTCAATGTGGGTTGTTTGAATGCGGATTTGCAGTTTTTAAAAGTAATTAAATTGTAGTTAACGTAACACTTTTTTAATGCCCGCCTCGAGTTGGTGTGATTGTGTTGACGAGGCCACACTCGCAGTGCTGATTATATGCGTAATGTTAAAAGCGAAAGTGTTTTTATTTTCATAAAAAAAGGAGAGTAGAGTAAACTACGAATTACGAAAGTTAAATGCCAGCCTTTGTGAAAGCCTTGAAAAGTTTATTTATGAAAAACCCTTCAATTTCTTTGCTCTCATTCGCAGTCCTTAAGCAACCAACTATTACTTAATATTCCACGAAAGACATACAGGGTTTTATTGAAAAGTAATGAGCCTTATTTTTTTAAGCAGTTTTATTAAACCTTTTGGCTTATACAACTAATATTCTTCAAAATAGGACCCTTGAGCGTCAATACACCGCTGGTAGTGGTCCTTCCACTGCAGGAAACATTTTTTAAACTCATCCGCCGGAATCGCGTTCAATTCGGCTATCACAGTTTTTTGGATCGCCTCGATGGAGTCGAAACGCCTCCCCTTCAGCTTTCTTTTCGGCGCGGGAACAAGAAGTCCGGAAGGGAAAGGTCTGGGCTGCAGGGAGGGTGGGGAAGCACCGGAACCCCCATCTTGGCCAATGCAGAGGTGCAGAGGAAGGCGGTGTGCGCCGGTGCATTGTCGTGATGAAGGGTCCAATTGTTGCCGAGGTCGGGCCGAACCCGGGCGACGCGGTTTTTCAGCCGAAGCAGCACTTCTTTGTAAAATGCCGCGTTTACAGTGCTTTCTGGAGGTACAAACTCCTTGTGGACGATGTCTCGAGAGTCGAAAAAGATGATCAGCATGGTTTTGACCTTGGATTTCGACATGCGCGCCTTCTTGGGTCGTGGCGACTGGCTCATGTGCCACTGGGCACTGGACAGAGATTGGTCCCCGTAAGCCTCCTTAAGTAGCCCAATGCTTTCGGTGCTCGTTTTGTTTAGCTTTACGCAAAATTTGCTCCAACGATCGCTGCATTTTTGGCACTGCAAAATCCTAACACACTTTCAAAACAGCTTTCACGCGCGGAGCGATGTTGACTGCACCGCTGTTGTCAGCGAACTGGGACCGGTTTCTAGTGGAAGGGGAAGGTCCAACGATCATTTTCCCCCAACAGTCGATTCGGTTGATCGCTTGGCAGACGCTCCGTGCGGGAAGCCTCATTACTTTTCAATCAAACCCTGTAAGGTATTGTATAGCACGGGTAGCCAGCCACCAGCTAGTGATAGTCTTTTTGACGCTTAACTCCAATTAGAGCCAATTTACACGATGACTTTGGAAGGGCATACCTGCCGAGGGAGGAGGAAAGTCATACCTAGCTGCCTCGGTAGTCTAGCGTAAGTGCACTAGCCTGCCATCCCAGCGGTTGTTGGTTCGACTCCCACGTGAAGCACGGTCCTCGCACTTGTCCAAATTTACCTACTTCCCCTGTTTCTAAACAAAAAAAAAAACAAAAAAGCAAAAAAATCTCATTCCTCAAGTCCACAAACTTATCCTTTCCATCCTTACTCCCGCACAATAGTCAGCGCATTATTTGCATTATGACTGCTAAAACAAGCAAAATCAGTGCCATTGCATCAGTGGCGCCAGCAAGAGGAAGCGGACGATCGTGGTAATAGCGCAGTCCTCAACCATCTGTGCGATCCTTCTGCCAGAAAAATGTGACACACAGATGGCGCTCCAATCACTAAGAAGGCGTTGTACCTAAACAACGACAGGTGGGCACTCCTTAGGACTGGTAGCGACAGGATAATCACCTACCCTGGCAGAAATCAAAATAGATTCACGAAACCAATGGAAGACAAAAGTCTTGGCGAGGCCCTATGCTCCGAAGAGGAGTGACAAGGAAGAGAGAAATAAAAAAAATAAAAAAACAAAAACTTTGTCGAGCTCCGTGGCAAAACATGTAAAGAAGTCAACGGGGTAGGCCTGCACGCACGGTCAGCGGAATCGAGGGGATTTGTGAACATTTTGCTTTCATCGTATTCACATTTTTATTTCTATGCAAGTTCACTTTGGGCTCGCGCTGAACGAACGAATCAGGAAAGAAACTGGTCCGCTTATTCGTCAAAAACACACAAGGAAAACCAAAACACAAAACAAAAAGTCATCGTGTAAATGCACGAAGATTTTCGTATAAATTGGTTTTTAGAAGCTCAGTTTTCAACGCAATATAAACGTTAATCAGCTGACTATTCTCAATCTATTCTCGGCCCCGATCTTTGGAACCTGAGCTCCGATGAGACATTGAGCATAGAAATGCCAGAAGATACTTATTTAGTGGGATACGTAGACGATATAGTGGCGGTCATACCAGCTCAGGACACTGAGGACGCTAGAAGGAAGCTGAACTAAGTCGTGATAAGGACGCAAATATGGCTTTAGGAGCACGGCTTGGTACTCGCCAAACGTAAAACCGAAGTCATCCTTATGACACGAGGTCCCAAGCCACTCGAGGTCAGCATGCAAATAGGCGAAACGACCTTAGTGACTCAAAAAGTAGTAAAATACTCAGGTATTCAACTGGGCTTACTTTCTGGGCCCAGATACGGCATGCAGTTACCAAAGCAGCAAAGGTCACGGGTATGCTAAGTAGATTAATGGCAAACATTAGTAGGCCAACACAAAGCAAAAGAAACCTAATTATGGTGGCCACAAGCTCAATTCTCCTGTGCGGCAGCGAAGTATGGGGAATTATCCTAAACCGCAAAGCCAAGCGCAAAGCACTGGAGGCTGTGCAACGAACAGCGGCACTCAGAGTTGTCTCAGCCTACCGCACTGTCTCAGGCGCAGTAATTTTCGTGATCAGCGGGCAGATACCCGTCGACCTCATGATGCGGGAACGAATGTGTGCGTGGAACTCCAAGAAGAAACACGTCATCAGTAGCTTCTCTGCTAGCTTCCCCTTGTCGGTGTCATATTCTATCTCTCTTTTACCAATAACAATTTCTTATAATTGAGAAGTATATCTACTACGCTCTAAAGGTTCGGCAACTAATCATTTTTATTCTTACAATGTAATAACTGCTGACAACTAAACTCCTCATTGTCGTCATTACAAACTTCTCAGCACTAATAAACATACTTTTCATTTTTGTTATCAAAAACTACTCATTTTTGTTATCAAAAAGTAATAAGCGATGATGGTCCAAACTACTCATTTTCGTTATCAAAAAGTAATCAGCGCTGATGGTCCAAACTACTCATTTTCGTTATCAAAAAGTAATCAGCGCTGATGGTCAAAACTACTCATTTTCGTTATCAAAAAGTAATCAGCACTGATGAACAGCACAGAATTTGTTTAAAGATTCTGACTAAACATTGAAAATTTGATGAAAATTGTTTGAAATTACTTAGATGTGTATTATTTTGTTTGGAACTTTTATTTTTAAGGCTTTTATTGTACAATAACTCTCAAGTGACTTAATCAGATGAGAATCAGTGAATAAAATATCAGCTATCTCGAATTAAGAAAGTTCCAACGAAATATAACTTCAAAAAGCTACTCAAGCAACTGCACAGCTCTCAAAAGAAAGCCAACGCGCGCTAATTGCATTTTCTTCTGATTTAAACTCAAACAAAACCTGAACTTAGACTACGCGACCAGGTTCACTGACCAATGCAACACACCCCCAATAATCAGGCATAATAGAAGAGTTAGAAACAACAGCATCAACATCAACAGTTGGAAATACACTTCACTTGAAGCCGACATGAATCGATATGAAGGGAGGAGGAGTCTGCAAAGAAACTAGAGAGAGTGACTACAAATTCAATTTCCTTCGACCACCAGCGCAAAACAGCTTGATAATAATGTTGCTAGCGTCAAGTGAAAGGAGGAAGTTTGCTTTACGGTTGCTGTTTCCGTAACAAAAACATTGCCCGCAAAGAGCCTACTGCTTCACTGCGATGTTGCTGCTCGTTGAGGCTGGCGTGAGCCACAGTATTGTTGCCACAGCTGCTGTTGTTTACAGTTCAGACAACTTAGCTGTTGCTATTGTGAGAATTCCTTGTACTGAAGTATGTGCATACTTACACACGTACTTATATACATACGTACGTAGGTATGTGTACATGGTTGGTTTCTCGGTACGTGTCGTTGCGACCATCTATAGTTGACGCCTGTGGCAATCACCAGCCAGCTTTTATGTACTCGTAATTATGTTGGCAAGATTATCGTGATTGTTTTGTCATATAATTGAATCAATAATGACTAAAAATTATAGAGCTCATTTCGGTACAAAAGATATCATCAGTAATATTGAATGGATCGAAATGGGTCATAATTGCGAAATCCAAAACTTATTAACTTGTTTTTTATGGCGCAAGTTTTCTTGCCAAATTTAATTGAACGGTGTGTTGAAAACGCTTTTAATGAGAAGATGCAACGGATTAGTGCATGCAATTAATTCGCTGGAAGAAAACCGCGCAAAATCGATGCTGAGCAAATATTTCCACTTCATTTTGGAAAATAGGCGCTCAATTATTTAAAAAGATTAATTGGTTTTGAATTAAAATTGTTTCTTGGAGTGCCTCACAAACAAAAAGTTGGTGCTTTTACACCGGAATCATAAAATTTATTATACCAAGTTGTTCAATAAGTTTGCGGTTCAATCAGTAAATTCAGATGAGAAATCATAGTTTCGTTTCTCAAAACTACAGAATGCGAAACTTCTTAATTCGTCGAGTGTTGGCCACAGCGCACGCGCTACTCTGCGGGTGTTCAGATGGGTGGAACTGGTATTAGTAGATGTTCTAGCTTTATACTCAACTTGTAAAAACCAAACGGCCACCGGATCTTGTACGATTGCACCTAATTACCAAAGTTTTGTCTCAGACCCTTTCTTATCCCACCCATATAATTCCACATTTCAAGAAACATCTCGAATATCTCACAATCCAGAACAGAGAACAGGCCCGGGAAATAGGCTGTTTCGACAGGGTACGGGCAGAAGAAAAGGGGTGTTAGATGCGAGGGTTTAAGGGGCATGTCGTACATATATTGAGGAGGTCTGAATCAATTCTGGATAAATAGGAATTTGACCTACGCAGTTGTGTAAGAGTAACGCACGACACACGAATGTGTTCGCCATCAAATAGTACAGTAGAAAGGAAAGATGGGTTGCTGAGTTTAAACGTAGTAATACAGGACGTCCAAAAACAGGAACAACACTAGAAATCGTAGAAAAAATAGAGGAAATCATATTGGAAAATCGTCGAGTGACTGAAAGAGATATTGTACAAACCCTAAGCTTAACATTAGGCAGCAATATTTTGACTGAAGTATTGGGTTTCAAAAAGCTATATGCGTAATGGATGCCGCATTCGTCAACAATGGAAGAAAAACACATTCGAATGCGAATTTCTCAACAACATTTAGAGCGGTTTCGAAAGGAGATCCACTTTGATTTTGAGCATCGATTCACCACTATGGAAGAGACTTGAGACTATCACCAGGATCCTAAATCAAAACCAGAGGCTAAAGAGTGGTGTGAACCTGTTTATTTGACTCCGAAACGAGTTCGTGTCCAGAAATCGGCCAAGAAGGTGTTAGCATCAGTTTTTTGTGATGTGAAAGGAGGCTTAGAAATGGAATACGCAGGAGGCAAAAATCAACATTTTCGACACCTGCTCTTCTTTGCCTTTCATCGAGGTCAAAAAGCTGCCGAAGCAGCTCGGGACATCTGCGACGTGTATGGAGAAGGTGTCATAGGCGAGTCTACAGCACGGAAATTGTTTGCAAATAACGAAATTGACGTCTATGACACGTCCCGCAGCGAAAGGCATTGTGAATTCGATGAAGAATGTCTTCAAATAACTTTTGAAGGAGAACGATCACCAAACCAGTCGAAACTTGGCGGAAAAATTTAACTGCGATCAAACGACGATTCTCAATCATCTTTATTCAATGGGATTTACCGAAAAGTTCGGAGCCGGGGCGCCTCACGAGCTCAACGAAAAAAACAACGAAAATCGCCTTCAAATTGCTTCTCAGCATCTCGTCCGCCATCGAGCCACATGCGGACATAAACAGCGCTTTTTGTATCGAATTATCACAGGAGAAGAGAAATGGTGCCTATACATCAATATGAAGCAAAGAAGGGAGTGGGTGGCTCCAGGTGATACGCCAAAGCCGAGAGCCAAGCCGAGTCTTCATCCAAAGAAGATCATGATATGTGTTTGGTGGGGCTAGGAGGGCGTAGTGAACTGAGAAACGCTCGAGAATAATGCCACGCTCAACAAGGAGCTCTACATTGCCCAGCTACATCGCGTGAATGAAGCTATTCGACTGAAAATACCTGATCATCTTGATGTAACCATACTCCTTCACTACAACGGCAGGTCCCATGGTGCACAAGTCGTGAAAGCACAGTCGGAGCTCGAATGAGAGGTCCTTCAGCATCCGCCGTATTCTACGGACCTTGAACCGATCGCTCCCTGTTCAACCATATGAAGAGCGGGCGTTACCTTCGATAACAAAGATGTCCTTAAAACCAGGCTCCACGACTTCTTTCACACCAGACCGGGCGATTTTTGACGGAAAGGCATCAACAAATTGGTCGATAGGTGGGAAGAGGTCGGAACCAGCAACGACGAATATATAATTGATTAACTTATTGATATAATTATTGTTTTTGTTTAAATAAAAGTCTTCGGTAGAAACGCTACGAACTTATTCCCCAACCCAATTTGTCCATGGATACTTAGCTGATATACCTGTCATGTGAGATGTTGACCACAGTCGGTCGAATTGGCGAAGTGGCCCACACATAAAAATGGGAACAACAGCCAAGACAAGAATAGCAATAAAATGAACAGCTCTGCTAAACAACAAATCAAATGAGATGAACAGAGAAACCTCATTAACGTGCAAGGCAAAAACAAAGGCTAATTTGGCGAACAAAAAAAGTAAAGAATATTGGTGGTGTTGCTGAAAAACATGTGACCTGCGACGATAATGAATTCAAACGCAGTAACGCCTAAAAGCATGTGTCTGTGATGACTGAATGAATGCGATTGGCATTCAAAATCAAAATCTAGCTAATAAAAATGCAAAGCGCATGAGCAAATATATTACCGAAGAGGCAGTGTTTATAAACAAAGTCACAAAAGTTGTATACGCGCATCGAGAGATAACTGCATGCACTGGCATATCATTTGCTTCTTTATTTAAATCTAAATTAGCTGAACAATGTCACAGAAACATACAGAAACACACACACACACACATGGGCCTCACGCTGCGGCTGCTGCTACTGCTACCGCAACAAATGCAATAGCACACATTCAGGCGCATCGCCCTGTTGTTGCCTCATTTCGCATGCAAATTGCTTTCATAGCTGCAGCATTCGCTCAGCGGTTGCCGTTGTGGTGGCTGCTGACACTATCTAGCGTTGCTGGCGTTGCATACCAAATCTGCATTTATTAACATCTATTAAAAGTTGCGGCAGGTCAAGAGTGCCAGAGTGTCAGAGTGTCAGAGCGTCAAGCATGCCTAAAAATATGCAACACCACAAATCGTTTCAATTATGCAAAGTGCCCAGCACCGATTTAAATGCGAATTAGTTTTCCTCTTTCACATTTTTTCGACAATACAATGTTGCCAACACTTTAAAGACAATTTATGCTGGAAACAATTAACTGCATTCTAGTTTAAGCAGCAAATTTAAGAGCCGGCAATTTAACACGTAACAAGAATTTAATCGATTGCAGCTTACTCAGAATTTAAGATGCGCATGGCTCCTTATTGTAGCCAGGATGCTGAGAATTCTGTATAGAATGTAGCCATGAAACAACTAAGAAAGAGACAGCATACAAAGATGGCAAAAGAAAAATCGTGCGAGATAAAAATTAATGTGAAAAATTAAAATGAAAACTTTAATGCAACTACTATCGTCGATGAGGAACTGTGAGGAGCAGACCGTAAGGTTGAAGTGCATACCTCCCTTTCATATCTGATCGTCATAAGCACGTGAGCATAGGAAGAAGTAACTAAGTGAGCATAAAGAAAAATCGGTCTTTGTGTTACAAAATTGGGTTATTATCACACAAAAACGCACTAAAGTCCCTTTACTGTTACTAAACCTTTAGTTCTACAAAATAGTCTTACAATCACACAAAAAGGCACTAAAGCTCCTCTTTTTATTTTTATTCCACTTCTGAATTTTTTAAATTTTTTACTCCACACTAAGGCTTCTTATCTGCAAGTATACATTTTTTTTCCTTGTTCACTCCTTTCGGGAGCATTCGGCCTCGACAGGACTCAAGACTTGCGTTGGTTTCGTTAATCTATTTTGATTGCTAACAGAGTAAGTGATTAGCCTGCCGCTACCTGTCCTAAACAGTGGCAATGCCCACCTGTCGTTGCTTAGGAACAACGCCTTCTTGCTGCTTGGAGCGCCATCTGAATTTCACATTTTCCTGGCAGAAGGATCGCACAGATGGTTGAGGACTTCGCTAAATTTGGTGTGTCTGCGCTATTATCGCGATTGCCTGTTTCCACTTGCTGGCGCCACTGATGCAATGTGTAACTGTTTGTTTTTGCTTGTTTTAGCAGCCACAATGCCAGTAATGCGCTGACTACTGTGCGAGAGTAAAGATGGAAAGGATATGTTTTTGGGGTTGGTTAGTCCTGCCGTAAAGTCTGTTACAAGTTAAGTCCGTTATAGATATAATATGACTAGATTTTTTTTAGACACAAATTCAGGTTACCGGACCACTTCAGTGTTTTCCAAGCAGTGGTAGCGGCAATTAAAGAAGCAGCTGATTGGCTGCTCACTTGTGAAATAACTGTAATGAAGGCCAATATCTACTCCGACAGCCAAGCAGCAATCCCGAGCCTGTGTTCGTTGATGGTGCACTCGAATCTCGTTGGAGAATATCTGACTATCGATCGCATCCGAATTCTTCGATATAAGGCTCATCTGGGTATCTGGTCATAGCGACATTGCAGCAAACTGTGAGGGGGTGGCTAGACAGGGGACCTATGATGTAGTATCCCCACTAAACGAGAGAATTGGATCCCGTTGACTACCTGCGGTCTGCTTCTGCAGAGGTGGGCTTCACGTCAACTCAGCGAGAGCTAGGCAAGTACATAAACTTGTAAGTCTGCGAAATCTTTCAGGCCACGAGTGCATCCGAGGCGCTTGAGTAATCTTCTGAGGTTAAAAAAATTTCAACTCTCAAATTTCGTGGGCACCCTTACAGAACATTGGCTGCGAGGCATACATGCTATGAGACTCGGCATCACTTCGAATCATTTTTGCATTTGTTGTATGGAGGATGAGATGGAATCATCTCAGCAAATTCTCCTTCGTTGCCCTGCTTTCGCTGCGCTAAGATTTAAGTATCTTTGCTCTCATCTCTTTGCTACGCCTGCTGATAGCTGATATAGCAGGCCTTGATATTAATAACCCGATGAACTTCATTTGAGTAGTACGACGCGGCTAACGCCACCGGATATCAGTGATCGTTCGGTCATCCTCAAAAAATGCTTATCTCCTCCCACTCGTACACCTTCCTTTCTCCCAAGTCTTCTTATCGATTTTACAATGATATCACAAAGGATGATTTTTTATTTATTTCCTCTCAATGGGCAACAATTTCAACCTAACCTTAAAGACACTGCTGAGCCAAACATTCTGCTGCACACAGCAGTGGATTTTTTAGACGACACTCCTAACGGTAGCCCAGCTCATTTTTCAATTGCCATTAGCGAGCATTTAGACCGAACATTTCCGCGAAGATGAGTAGGAAAGGGCGGACATATATTATGGCCTGCAAGATCGCCAGATTTAAACTATTTAAATTACGTTTTGAAGGTATTTGAAAACATTAATCCTGTAAATAGCCTTGCAGAGCTGCAGCTTTTAATGAATCAAAAATACGAACAAAACCGAGTCACTTTGGGGGTTTTAAGAAGAGTTCGAATAGAAATAAAAGTAGGCATGGCTGCTTGGAAATGCTGGGAGAGCACGTTTAACAATTGTTTCCAAATAAATTGAAAATAATAACTTGCCTTATCTCCAAAAGCGTTTGCTTGCGGGCCTACGTTTATTCAGGCTTTTTTGCTTCTTTTGGTCCACTCTTTTTTTAACAAACTGTATATGGCAGCGCATATATATATTTTGCCATAAATGGCGACGCTATCGCATTGAAAGCTGTAGACAGGGCCAATTAAAAGGCATTACTAGAAGACACTATGAACTCATCACTCCCTCAGCGGCTCTGAAGCAGTCATCTGCAGTTCGACACCTATCAGTAGTATATACTTTCCTAAGCTGAGACATGACATTCTCTCACTACGTTTGCTGCTATATTTCGAAACTGTTCCAACCAACAGAGTGTTTTCCTGATCTCAAGCTAGCTACTATGACTTATTCTTGCACGATGACGTCTGGCAACTTCCGGCTGCCTCTCTAAATATTTTCGCAGATCTCAAAAACGTTCCAACTTTGGTTGCCGCCAGCACATAGAGCAAAAAAATGAAACCTGGCTGATAAATTACAAGGCGACCGACAGCGGTTATTAAACTATGTTGCGACATATTAGTCGCCGTGGCCTGGCAGAACGCCATGGTTGATGCTACAGACTTGCTAGCATACCGTACTAAGGACGGCAACTGGATATATTTTGTTATTGCCTGTGAATCATCGGCATAGATAGCATCACGCGATAACGACATTCATACTGAACAAGAACCATTTTGCCTTTTTGATTGCAGACACCTGTGAATCCCGGAATCCGTGCCGCCAGCGACATACCTTTCTTTGGAAGACCATTTTTTGAAGGCTGTCAACTTTTTACACGAACCTCGTATGGCCAAAGAAAAATTTGTATTTTTTAACAATGGATTAAAAAATAAAATACTGAAAACATAAATAAAAAAGCTTTTTTCGTTTCCGTTTTACACGCTTTCAAAGATATGGTATGAAAACCACAGGGGAAATATTGTTCAAACGTGCCACAACCCACCAAACTGTCCACAATGGCGAAACATTGAAAAATATTGCTCAATCGTTAAAAGAAAATATACAATAAAATTAAAAACGAAAAATAAAATTTAAAACGAAAAATAAAATTAAAAACGAGCAGCAGTTTAAAGTGAATTGGCAGAGATCCTCAGATAAAACAATAAATATAAAATTAGCGCGTACACCCTTTCTGGGTGTTTGACCGAGCTCCTCTCCCTATTTGTGGTGTGCGTCTTGATGTTGTTCCGCAAATGGAGGGACCTACAGTTTCAAGCCGACTCCGAAAGCAGATATTTTTTTATGAGCTTTTTTATGGCAGAAATACACTCGGAGGTTTGCCATTGCCTGCCGAGGGGCGACCGCTATTAGAAAAATGTTTTTCTTAATTTTGGTGTTTCACGGAGATTTGAACCTATATTCTACGAGAATTCCGAATGGTAGTCAGTTTGTTTAACATAGTACGCTCAATAAAGAAGAATATAAAATAAAAATCATTTTGATAGCTTAGCAAATTTTATATTATGATCATTTGATTTTTTTTCTTAATTTTTCTAATTAGGCTAAAAGTAGCTTGTGTTCGTGAACAGTAAGTAAATAAAATTGTTAAAACTCTTGGTGATAATTTTGAATATTTTCGAAAATTCCAAAGTGTAAACTTTCAGTAGAAGTAACGAATTTCCCACAATACTCATATTGAAATTTCATATTGGCAATGCCATTTTGGATTTGCGCAGCCGTTGAAAGGGTTAAACAAATATTTTCCCAGAGAAATCGAAAGTAGTCAATATCATTTATGATCGCAATGACTTGTGGTCGGTCACCGAAAATTTTGTAAAAATATTCCCGAATACTCGCATAGCGAAATTCAGTACTTTTGTATAAAAATATTCGAGTGGACACCACCGGTCATTAGCAAACCTACAGGCACCAAAAAATGTTGAGAATACTATGATTCTTAATTGGCGGTGCTGTTGAGAATTAACTTTGGAGATTTGGGAAGTTAATTCTCAACTTGGTAATGGTTGTACGGGTTAAGCTAAAGCCTTCATGCACTGCGACCAGTTTAATCTATTGTGTGCCCCTAATTACTTAATTGTGATTATTTAATATACCTAGGAATCGAACCAGCTCCTTCTTCTTCTTCTTCTTAATTGGCGCTATAACCGCTTACGCGATTTTGGCCGAGTTTAACAAAGCGCACCAGTCGTTTCTTTCTCGTGCTAACCGGCGCCAGTTGGACACACCAAGTGAAGCCAAGTCCTTCTCCACCTGATCTTTCCAACGCAGAGAAGGCCGCCCTCTTCCTCTGCTACCACCAGCTGGTACCGCATCGAATACTTTCAAAGCCGGAGCGTTTGTATCCATTCGGACGACATGACCCAGCCAACGAAGCCGCTGGATCTTTATTCGCTGCGCTATGTCTATGTCGCCGTAAAGCTCATACAGCTCATCGTTCCATCGTCTGCGATATTCGCCATTGCCAACGTGCAAAGGTCCAAAAATCTTACGCAGAATCTTTCTCTCAAACACTCCAAGCGTCGCTTCATCGGATGTTGTCATTGTTCAAGCTTCTGCGCCATACGTTAGGACGGGCATGATGAGAGTCTTGTAGAATGTTAGTTTTGTTCGACGAGAGAGGACTTTACTACTCAGTTGCCTACTTAGTCCAAAGTAGCACTTGTTGGCAAGAGAGATTCTACGTTGGATTTCAAGGCTGACATTGTTATCGGTGTTAATGCTGGTTCCTAACTAGACGAAGTCTTGTACAACCTCGAAATTATAACTGTCTACAGTGACGTGGGTGCCGATACGCGAGTGCGCCGACTGTTTGTTTGAAGACAGGAGGTACTTCGTTTTGTTCTCGTTCACCACCAGACCCATTCGCTTTGCCTCTTTATCCAGTTTGGAGAAGGCAGAACTAACAGCGCGGTTGTTAAGGCCGATTATGTCAATATCATCGGCATACGCCAACAATTGTACGCTCTAACCAGCTCCTTATTAGGGAGCAATTGTAGGTCTTCCTGCTCCAGTAGGTACGAGCCCAGGATTCTGTGTCTCTTGGGGCCTAATGCTTCACAGTTGGTGATTAAGAGTCGTCCATAAACTAATCTGCATCACAGCAGAACTTGCATGTGCTAGATAACCCGATTGTGTTAAAGTGTTTATTATAGGCAAAGTGACCTGTAAATGCTCCGCAGGGTA
>JAYXIM010046928.1:0-62577 GCA_037575425.1 Anastrepha fraterculus | reverse complement strand
TCTCTCCCTCCGTCTTTGCCTGCCTTGAAAGTTTCACTTCTGTTATGTGTACTACCATGGCAAACCTCCGAGTGTATTTCTGCCATGAAGGAGGAGCTTTCTCATACAAAATATCTGCCATTCGGAGTCGGCTTGAAACTGTAGGTCCCTCCATTTGTGGAACAATATCAAGACGCACGCTACAAATAAGAGGAGGAGCTCGGCGAAACACCCAAAAAGGGTGTAAGCGTGTTCTCTCAGTTCAGATCCAATAGTTTCGATCTTTACGACTCGCATCGAGCAGGAATACCAACAACTTCAAACAATTATGTAATAGAAGCAGAAGTGGAAGCAGGTCCATGTCAGACAATTGAGGAACTTTCAAATACTTTTAACCAACCTTGGATATTGACATCATTGGTCCTAACAACCGCGCTGTTTGTTCTGCCTTCTCCAATATGGATAAAGAAGCAAATCGACAGGATCTGGTGGTAAACGAGAACAGAACGAAGTACCTCCTGTCACCAAACAAACAGTCGGCGGAGGTTTTAAGAGACTTCGTTTCTCTAGAAACCAGCATTAATACCAATAACATTTCCAGCCTTGAAATCCAACGTAGAATCTCTCTTGCCAACAAGTGCTACTTTAGACGAAGTAGGCAACGGAGTAGTAAAGTCCTTTCTCCACGAACAAAACTAACACTCTACTCTCAGTCGGCTCTCATCATGCCCGTCCTAACGTATGGCGCAGAAGCGTAGACAATGAAAATATCCTATGAGGCGTCGCTTGGAGTGTTTGAGAGAAAGATTCTGCGGAACCTTTGCACGTTGGCGACAGCGAGTGTCATAGGCGATGCATAACGCAGTGAACAAAGATCCAGCGGCTTCGTAGCCCAGCCCCTGTAGCTCACAATGGACCCATTTCGTGGTCTAAGTAGCATCGCTGTCTCTATGTGCGATGGGGCTGCCAAACCTAACCTTTTTCAAAAGTGGATTGCTTTAAAAGCTTGTGTCAAATGGTAGCGTCATATTTTTTATATAGTCCATTTGCCCATGTCAACCTGTTGCAAGAGCACCACTTTCGGGGATTGGCATTAAAAGATGTCTAAGATGTTTTAAGGAACGGCGAGCTGTTAATTTTCAAGCTCTCGAACATCTAAAACCCCTTTTAAGGTATACACCTTACATCTTTCAGATTCGAAAAGTGCAAAAAAATGCCGGCGTAAATGCTTATTGGAGCTTCAGGCACCTTGGGTTTAAAAAGTAAGGTTATGACGAATTGAAATGTTTACCATTTATCTTAATTTCGAATTTGATCGTTGCCGTTTACTAAAAAAACTTATTTATGCCTGCCGCGACACGTAAGGAAATCACTTCTGTTCTACCCATCAAATAAATAGGTGCACAAGATTTCGAGTAGGCTTCCATGGTAAAAAGTAAAAGACTCACGCCGACGAGTTGCGACGACCTTAGCCATTTTATAAAACGACCGAAAATGTAATGTAAAAAGTCTCTAAGTATACAAATAACATTTTATCACGCCGACATTAAAAGTAAATCAGGTAAAATGCCAACATACAAAATGCTTGTGAAATGGTTGGTGCCTTTGACTGCCGCATCAAAGGAGCACAAATATTTGTAAGGGATGCATATAAATAAACAACGGAGGCACCAGTGAAAGTGCTTAGGACGTAGAGACTACGAAACGGAAAATAACCTATTTTCCAGCATTTATAGCACACACACATGTACATCAGCACACAGCTGAGCATAAATAGAAACAAAGAATCATGCGCTAGCTGAGAGCATCAGCTGCTGTGAGAAAAGGTGATGAATAAAATGCGAAAGTTGAAAAGGTTAAATAGAAAAGAGACTAAGAGAAAAGAGCAGTGACGCAAAAAAGACGATTCCAGCGAGGTGTTGAGAAAGCTAGGCCGGAAAAGGTTGGCAAGCAGTTAGCGGAATTTGCTGCGCTATAAAATCTCTAATTTCCGCCCATCTTAACAAGCGATTTATATACGCACACATAGAATATGACATGTATACATGTATGTGTATATGTGTGTGTGTAATAATGCCGCGAGTGCGATAAAAACCAACAGCGTTTACCAACCAACCAAGCAACCAACCAACCAGCCAGTCAACCAACCAACCAACCAACCAACCAGTCAACCAAACCAAAACCGACACCCAGCGTCTCTCCTTATTTGTAACGCTTTGTAAATCCCTTAACACAACAAACACATTTTACTAAGTATTTTCGCCACATTCGTTGGGCGTCCTTTCGCGCCTGCAAATATACAATGCTAATCATAAATAGGCGACCCGCTCTCCCAAAATATAAAGTTGAAATGGAAAAAGCAGAAGTAAAATGTGCAAAGGTGTCAGCTTTGTGAAGGTCACGCAACCCTTCTATCACCAAAACACTTGACAATAGTGAAGACTAAAAAATGAAGAGCAGGCTGAAGAGGAGGTGAAAGTTCGCCGAAAGTATTTGAATACAGACTCCTTCTATCCTTTTTATAGTTTTCGCTACAATTGGCTTTGTTGCTTAGCGAACAATAGCTAGAGCTCGTGGACGTCTTTATGGTTTTGCTAAACTGAATTTTCACACTTTTTATAAAAGTTTTTGAAAGGGATTTCAAATCTACTGTATAGCACAACATTTAGCATCTAAATACAATGGCAACTAGAGACATAAGTCGTCAACTATTTCTTTATACATATATGTATGTACACATGTACGTCTGTGTTCAAAATAATAGCAGCGCAACATTATTGCAAAGTTTTGACGATGTTTATTTCCTTTATTTTTTTTTTCTTGTTTATTTATTATTTTATTTTTTTTCTTTTACTTTTACTTTTTACTTTTTTACTTTAAGTTTCTTTTTATTTATTTTGTAATATTTTTTTTAAATTTAATTTAATTTTTTCCTTTTGTTTTTTTTTTGTGTTTTATTCTTTTTTTTCCTTTTATTTTTTTTTTGTAATTTTCTTTTTTTTCTAATTTAATTTTTTTATTTTTGTTTTCTTTTATTTCATGTTTTCTTTTATATTTTTATTGTTTTATTTATTTCTTTATTTTCCATTTTTTCTTTTTATTTATTTTTTCAACATTTTTTTTTTATTTTTTTCGTTATTTTTTCATAATTTTTTTATTTTTTTTTTTCATTATTATTTTTTTTTATTATTATTTTATTTGTTTTTTTTTGTATTATTTTTTTTTTTATTATTGTATTTTTTTATTGTTTTATATTTCTTATATTTCACAATAATTTTTTATCTTTCTATTTTATTACATTCTTTTATCTCTTTTCTTCTTTCCTTTAATTTTTTCTTTTGTTTTATTTTTTTTTTTGTTATTCTGTTATTTATTTATTATTATTTATTCTTTTATTTTATAATTTTTTTCTTTTTCTTTTATTTTTGTCGTTTATTTTTGTTTATATTCTTTTATTTTATATTTTTTCTTTTTCTTATTTTTGGCCTTTCCTTTTACATTTTCTCTTATTTCTTTTTTATTCTATTTTTCTTAAATTTTTTTCATATTTATTATTTTTATTATTATTAAATTTATACCTTATAAATTAATTTATAAAAAAATTTTGGAAACTTGGACCAATTTGTCTCGCAATTCAATACATATTTCATGCAGCAGGTTGTGCTTTTTTATTTTATTTTTTATTTTATATATTTTTTTTAATTCTTTTATTTTTATTTATATTATTTCTTTTTTATTTCATGCTATTTTTTTATTTTATTTTTGTATTTCTTTTTTTATCTTATATTAATTTTTTTATTTAACAGTTTTTTATTATTTTATATTGATTTTGTAGTTATTGATTGTTTTATTTCACTTTTATTTCTTTAATGACCTTTTTTTATTTTATATTTATTTAATTTTTCTTTTTTTGTTATTTTTTATTCTATTTTTCTTAATTTTATTTTTTCATTTTTTTTTTTCTTTCAGCAGGTTCTGCCTTTTTATTTTAATTTTTATTATATATATTTTCAAATTCTATTCTTTTATTTTTATTTATTTTATTTATTTCTTTAATTTATTTTTTTTTTATATTTATATTTATACCATTATTATTTTTATTTTGTTTCATTTATTTAATTTTTCTATTTTATATTTTTAAATTAAGTTTTTCTTATTTGTTTTTTCTTGTTATTTTTTATTTTATCTATTTTCTTTTTTTCTTCCCTTTATTTTCTTTTTTTATTATTTGATATTTGCTTTTTTATCTTATTTTTTATAGTTATTTATTTTTTTTACTTCATATTTATTTCATTATTTAATTTTTTTATTTTATATTTATTTCTTGATCTTATTTGTGTTTTCGTTTGATTTTTAATTTTGTTTTTAAATTTTTTTGTTTTTTATATTATTTTCTTTATTTTTTTTTGTTTCTTTTAATTTTTTAATTTGATTTTTCTATTTTTTATTTTTAGTTTTATTTTTTAATTTTTATTTATGTTTTTTCTTTTCTTATTTACGTATTTTTTTTTTTTTTATTTCACATTTATTCGTTTTTTTTTTCTTTTTCCATTTATTTAGTTATTTATGTTTTTGGTGTTGTTGTTTTCTATTAAAATTATTTCTACAAAATTTTGCGTTCTTAGGTTTTTGTTGTAGTATAAACATTTTACTATATAAAAAATAATTAAATATTAAAAACATCGCAATATCTCACGATGCTATTATTGTGAACACAGATGTACTTCCCTACGTATGCATATCTTCTTTACTTATTTATTGTATTTTACACCTCCCGTCCATTTCGCGTTACACCGTCGGTGGGTCCCGACAGTGGCAGATTTAATAACCGCGCCGTAGCCATGTTGATATTATCAACGCTTTTCCACACCTCTACCCTCTCTCCATGTAACTGTTTATGTTAATAAGTACACACGAATTTACTTTATTCGTTCATTATCATATTTCGGGCTTTGTTTCAGTTGTTTTTCTTGGTTTCCCACATTGTTCCAATTTCGCTAAGATTTTTTTGTTTTGTTTTATTTTGTTGTTGCGGTGGAATGCGCTGAAATTGCCGCAACATGGCTTAATTAACATCTTAGCTGAATTTATTTCTCCGCCTTCTCTTTGCCCTTTTCATTTGTTTTCAAATTATTTGTGCAGATTTGCTTGTAAGCTACGCAATAAGTAAGACTTCTTTATTTTTGTGGGATTAGAATTTAATGCTTGTTGTTGTTTTTGACACAAATGGCTGTTTCTAATATTTTCCACAATGGAATCATTTCTGCGAAACATTCACTATAGGAAAGAGAGGAAATGGAGCGAGAGAGGGAGTGTCAGCAATTGAGTAATGTAGATACATATTTAGGGACCAAAAGTTATCATATGAAACTCTCATTTTCTGTTAATACCCGGAGTCTGTTTTCAATTTTGAGCCTGCGACGACTTCCACAAATCCCTCCCCGCTAAGTTTACACTGCAAAACTGAAGTACCGCTAGTTACAATTTTAATGCTAGCATACGAAATGTCACGTCAAAGGCAACGAGTATTAAAATTCCATATAATTTTAGTGGTTTATTTAAGCAGAAGCCAATAAAACTAAGTAAATAGGTATATTTGTGTTTTTTTTTTTTTTTTTTTTATTTTTATTTATTATTTATTTATTTTATTTTATTTAAAAATGCATTAGCAGTTTCAGTTGTTTCTTTGATAACAACTTTTTAAAATAGATCCATCAGTTGGGGTTTTATTCTCACCCTATTAACGAAGCATTTCTCTTCGACACATTCAATTCAGGTGCAAATTGGCCTATTACTTACGTCAGATGTATAGATAACAGTATTTTATTTTGAGATATTTATGGCTTTAAAAAAATTTTAGACACTTCTGTTAAACGATTCATAATTTGTAACCACAAATATATAATATATATTTCTCTCGTTGTTGATGTAGCAGCAAAACATTTACCATACAAGTACGGGGAGTACTGCTGGAGCGACAATCCTTGGCCGGACATACATATAGTAAATCCGGGTCGTTCTGGTAACATAGAACGTACTATTTGTCTCCATTGCCTTCAGTAAACTGTAATTTGGTTGTTTATCATTATGATACAAAATTGTAAGGGAAATAAAAAAATATTTAAAAAAAAAATTATTGATAAGTTTTACATTATACAGATCGATAAGTAAAAAACTCTCAGCTGGTTGTCAAAAAATGCCCACAGCTGAGAACACCTGATTTCAAAGAGCTCTTAGTGAGAAATAACAATGCCTACTTTTTGGCGCTTGTTTGTTGGTGCAAACTTGTAGGAAATATATTTTTGGTGCCTTCTGTTAGGGGCGTTTTTTGGGCCCAATTTTTTTGGCGTTTTTATTTTAGTGCCTACTTTTTGGCGCTTATTTCCGTTTCCTGGCTTGTGCTTGTGCATACTATAGAGTGCTATCCATTCCGGCGGCGGATTTATTGGTATTGCCTTGCGGTTATTTGTGTCGTTGCTGCGGTCCGCGTTGTTGTCACGGTTTGTGCTCGGCGTTTTCCTACACGACCCTTCTCCTTTTTTTGTAAATTTTGTCGATTTGTATTCTCTGCAAATGTTGTGAATTTATTTAGATATATATTCTTTCTCTTTCTCTCTCTCTCTCTCATTTCCTCTCGGGTCTCTCCCTCTTTCTTGTCTGCCAAAGTTTCACTTATTTTGATTTATTTTATTTCTTTTTTATTTTATTACTTATTCTATTTTTCCTAATGTTATTTAATCGCTTTTTATTTATTTTAGTTTCTTTATTTTTTATTTATTTCAATATTTAATTTTTTTTTATTTCAAATTTATTTCTTGATTTTATTTTTGTTTCCGTTTACTTTTTAATTTTTTTTTTATTTAATTTTTTCATATTAATTACTCTATTTTATTTTTTATTTTGTTCCGTTTATTTAATTTTTTTTTTTCTATTTTATATTTTTGATTGAGTTTAGTTTTTTATCTTTTTTTTTGCATTTATTTATTTATTTTTTTCTTATTTACTTTTATTTTACATTTATTCATTCATTTCATCACACACTTGACTGCCTGTCAAATAGGAAAAGAGAGTGGTTTTAATTGCATTTTTGTACAATGGTTTTACCCATTATGGAGAGGGTAATGTGGTGGCGCCTATTGTGGCCCCGTTACTTTGCTCTCAGCGAATTCGACAATATCAGCTGATTTGCATAACGTCACACTAACCCAATTAACGATCAGTGTGACCAGATTACCATTTTCGTAACTTGATTTAGCATTTTTATTTTTATTTTTGTTCGGAGATTTTTATTTATCTTGCTCGGAGTTTTAGTTCTTTCTTCCTGACATTTTTCCAGGCTCTTCTAAATAGAATGTGATGTTTATAGTTATGTAAAATACATATATTTTTTAAATTAATTTAATAATTTTTTTAGTTATATTTAGCTTTACTTCTTTTCATCATCTGGTCACACTATCGGCGATTGCAATTATTGTTGGTGTTGATGACTATTTGTGTGTGTGTTAAGCAGGCCACAGACAGGAAAAAAATCAAAGAAATCGGTTGAAACTCATTCCGAAATTTGTTTTGAAATATAGAAAAGTGAAAAAAAATTGTATGCGAATACTCATCTCGCATGAAGCGGCACTATCATCATTCATAATCCACACACCCGTTATCCTAACTATCCCACCCCCATCTCTCTCCGCCGACTCCTTTCATCCCAACAGTTATCTCCTTCACGTTACTTCCATCACAATGGTTTCACAAAGGACGAATTCGTTCATCTTCGTCCAAGTGTACCCATTCCTTGCGTAACCATTCTAACCTGACCTAACCTAACTCATCTCGCCTTTTCAACCAGTCCTGCACCCAAATTAAACGACTTCCTTTCTTCGTCTTTTCCTCTTTTTTCACACACAAACAAAAACCATACATGCCATTAATTTCATTCCGCATTGAATGTTTACTCAGCAACGAAAACGTGAAACTAAAATCGACAACAAATCCGTAGGTGTGTGGCGAAATGAGCTTCATTATAGGTGGTGGCACTACACCAACAACAATGTTCTGTACGTTTGATTGTCAAAGCAAAGTATTGGGAAAGTAGAAAACAAATAATGAATTCGCCTTGTTTCATTCTGAGCTAACAGCCACATGGACACGGCGAAAGAAAAAAACAACAAATCAGCTTATTTACCAACACCACCTTTAATAGATTCGCCTTGGTTCCACCGATTGCTGCGATTTGTTTCCCCTCTGTGGCCTGCTTTATTTGTGTGTGACATTTGTTCGCTTTATTTACATTTTGTTTTTCGAAGTTTGTTCTTCTTCTCCTGCGCGTAGTCAAATCTCTCTCTCTCGCAACTACAGTGTTGCCTTATTTTGGATATAAAAACGCACTAAAATGGCCATTTAAAGAAAAGAAATACCAAATTTTTATTGAATTGGTTAAAAAGCTTTGTATGCATGACAAATTTACTGTGTGCGTTATTTTAAATAAATGTGTTATGTAAAATATACTGTATGGAGAAAACAGAGTTTTAAAAATCCATCCTTGTATTTAAAATTTATATTGAGAGAGTCTCCTTAAATTTTATAAGAATCAACAAATTTTCAATAGCACTAAAATCTTCTCAGAGTGGTCTTTCTTAGCATTTTTTTTTATCATTTATGCAATTTTTTCTTAACTTACCATTTTGGTACAATAGTTTTGGATTAACAAAGAAAAAAAAACTGAAAAATTTTCGTATTTTGTTTTTCGAAGTTTGTTCTTCTTCTCCTGCGCGTAGTCAAATCTCTCTCTCTCTCTCTCTCTCTCTCTAGCAACTACAGTGTTGCCTTATTTTGGGAGTTGGTAACACTGCATAAGCACACTTCACAACTAGGCTAGTGTGACGTCACGCACTCTCTGACGGGCGTAATCTTGTTTAAGTAATATTCCATATATAAAATATTTGGACAGCAAAAGGTGGTAAAAATTTGCATATTTAAAAAAAAGTCCAATTAAGAAATCTTTAAAAAGTCGGCGCAAGTGGGAATGGACGCCCTCAACGAAGCCACGTACAAGAAAGAAGGAATATGCGAAATATCTCCAATTGAATATTTTCCATCTGGAAAAATTTAGCTTCCGCTAGGTACTAAATAGTGAACGCTGATTGTAGCAACATAGTCACGTAGGCAACTAGTGGCTTTCCAAAATCTTGGATGCCCAGCACGTACATATGTATTTGCCTAAACAGCAAATTCGACACGCCATCGTTGCCAAGAATCACTGCGACTTTATAATCATTCATTGCGTCGTTATTTATACTCACTTAAAGATAATTGCTACGATTCTTATCCAGTTTAGAATGCCAATAAAATAAAATTTCGTACGGCATTTACTTCACCTTGCGCTAGTACAAAGAAAATATAATCAACTACCTCTGTTGGCAAACAAACACAAAAATCTATAAACAAGCAGTAACAACAACACCAACAACAACAACCGGCCTAAGAAGTGGGTAAACAAGTTATGTATATAAGTACCAGGCGGCAAACTTGGTTGCCGGAGTGGAACGCTTGTGAATGTATGAAAAAGTTAAAAGCACGAATAATAATTTCGAAATAGAATCCGCAGAAGCCAAAACTTTACAAGCACGCGGCAATGAGAAATTGCACAGCTGGCGCTATTCATAGTTTATCATATTCGAGGAGTATTTCTTTGAAATTTTCATTAGAGATTTAGTAACTCCTGGCGATTCGACTCATTTTTCGCTTTTTAATTTATAAAGCCCAAATCTTATTTGAATACCAATAGAAATTGTGTGGGCACATTCACCGATTTCTATACATCTTTTTATCAATATACATACACACAAATGTTCAAATGTGTGTATATAAATGCATACGAGTGTGTTTATTAAGCTAAATTTTTGCTCAAAATTGAAGAACCGCACATAATTCGTAGTGTAAGCTTTTGACCGAAACTGCATCTGCTGCCGCAATAACAACTCTCAATAAGAAATTATGCAAACGGTTTATTGGCAATTAAGCGGCATTTCTTCAAATACTCATGTTTCAACTTTGCAATACTTCACTCACCAAATTATTTGTTTATTAAAATACCACACGTTTGTCTAAAAATTGCATAATTCACAAACCTTTTCGGTTACACAATTACCGCAAAATGTATATAAATGTATGTAAATATATAAATTCGTGATGTCCACGCTAAGGCGATTTCTCCATACGACAGCAGACGACGCGGCAAAACGAATGTAAACAATGGAATGAGTGTTCGAAATTCGAACCCAGATGTTTGCCGAGAGCAAAAGCTTTGCCAGATGTAAAGAACATTGCATATTCTCTCGAAGCATTTTAAAATAAACTGAATGAAGCAAAAAGTGAAGACTGATAAAAAACGAATTCAATTTAGCAAAAATAAATTAAATATTTTATAGCGCAGACAGATAGCATAGTTAATACTTATATATGAACGCGCATACTGAAATATTTAACTGACCGACGATAATTTTGTTCATTTATCAAATAGTTTTGTTTTCATGTGGATTAGAATTCCATAAATTGGAAGAGGAACTCAACAGAACATCCAACAAGCAGGTGTACGCGCCATGTATATATTAATGTATATATCTTGTAACTCTAATGTACATTTAGAGAAGTTACTGCAAGTGCTAATTTTCACTAAAAACGTTGGCTCAAGCAACTCGTGAAGCTGCAATTAGTGCTGCGCTAGCCACAACGGCATAGCCGTAACATTACAGCATTTCTCGATTAGTCATACCGTAACCATAAAAAGTTGATATTGAAGTAGAATTAATGACAGCATTTGCATTTTGTCATGAAAACACGGATAATTTTCCACTAAGCCAATTAATTTTTCGACGTTCATTTCCAATATTCAAATTTTTATCAAAAATATCAAAACAAATCTAAAGTATTCCACTGCTGATAACGGTTACGGGGAAAAGCCAAAATTATTTGATGCGGTACCTATAAGCGGCCTGCCGTAGTCGAATGGGTTGGTGCGAGATTACCATTCGAAATTCAGAGTGAATCTCCATGAAACACCAAAATTAAGAAAAAGTTTTTTCTAATAGCGGTCACCCCTCGGCAGGCAATGGCAAACCTCCTAGTATATTATTGCCATGAAAAAGCTCCGCATAGAAAATATCTACCGTTCGAAATCGGCTTGAAACTGTAGGTCTCTCCATTTGTGAAACAACATCAAGACGCACACCACAAATAGGAGGAGGAGCTAGGCCAAACACCCAAACAGGGTGTAAGTTCCATATTATATATATGTACATATATTTATACCTATAATCGTTTACAGTAATGCCCATATGTTTGTTCAGTACAGCTGATTGCTATGGTAACGTTTATGGCAAAGGTTTGGCTCCACTGATTACAGCTTAAGAAAGCTAAACGAGGAAAGGAGAAGAGCACTCAATTGCTCGTGCTCGGCAAAAATATAATTTGAAAGAAGAAAAATCAAATTATGTGGCAGTAATGAAAATGTGCAAGCCACAACAAATAACTATTTGTTTTATTCAAATTAATTTATTGCGCTTGTGCATTTGGTAATTAGGCGAAATTAATAATAAGTTTCTGGTCGTTCATTTTTAATTTCTTCGTCTTTAAACACAAATTTGAATGGTAATAAATGCGTAAAACCTTAAAATCAGCTGTTCTGTTTGATGCTGCCGATTTGAAGGTATTTATGAAGCTGGCTTTACATTCGCAGACAAAAAAAAATCGCTACATCGTCAGTGTGTGTTAACTGTAAAACAATTATAGGCAGCGGTGTTGCCCTGTGTGAACGACACGGATAAGACAAAGCTCAAGCAACAAAAGTTTCCCAGTAAAAAAAAGAACAAGGCCTTGAAAAAGCCGATTTGAGTGCTTAACCCTCCGTTTCCCCAGCAATTTACGTATGCGATTTTGGTGGATTCTTTGCACTAGAAGAAAATCAATGGCATTTAACTCTACTCGAACTACATGAAGCAATTATATATAGATGTAATATAATAAAGCAGCACCAAGGCTGTTTATCCTCACGTCGAACTCCCCTTGTATTCTTGTAGTCAGTTGTAATATAAAAAATTCATACTTGAACAGCACCAAGGCTGTTTATCCTCACGTTGAACTCCCCTTGGAGCTGATATCCAGTCATTTTTGATGCTAGAGACTCTTAGCAGCACAAGTCTGCGTACTTAAATACTGTTTCAACGAGTTACTGTTGTAGTAGCAAAATATACCCCATACAGGTACGGGGAGTGCTGCTGCGGTGACAGTCATTAGCCGGATATATAGTAAATCCGGGTTGTTCCGGTAACTGTCGGGGGGACGAGTGTAACACAATGATGCTCTATGCAGACCTTGAAATATTGGTAAAAATGCTGAAATACCTACACTAAATATTATTTAAGATAAATAGCTGTTTTCCTAATAAACACACCGACTATTATGGCGAGATCACATTGGAATTAGTGTGAATAGAATCGCGTATCTCACTATGTAGTTTGCACTTCTAAAATCTGCTATATTCTTGTTCTTCACCAGGAAGTATATATATATATATATACATATATAATTGGCGCGTACACCGTTTTCGGGTATTTGGCCGAGCTCCTCCTCCTATTTGTGGTGTGGGTCTTGATGTTGTTCCACAAATGGAAGTATTACATCAACCAGGAAGTATTACATCAACTAAATATCTGAAAGTTTCATAACATCCGCTAATAAAGAAAAACGTGCAAATACAAAATTTGCAAGTTTTCGTTGATTCAAATTATAAAATTGTATAATTGCTGAGCCTTTATGCTATGTATAGTTGTTGTTATTAACTTGCTTCTGTTTAAACTTTTTTACCAATTATTTGAAATTTCGCGTGTGAGAACAGTTTTCAAACTGTTACAAGTGATAAATTTCTTCTTCTTCTTCAACTTGGCGTTCCCAATATGCTTTTCTTTACAAGTTTCATGCAAAATGTTGCTTTGTGCAAAAAATTTGAAAAATATTACATATTCACTTCTAGAATATAACAAAGTGAAATTTCAATTTGCACACAATATCTCACTAAAAATTGTAACTTCCAAACTAATTATTCGCAAATATATGTACCTATTCATCGATTACCGAAAACTGTAATCAAGTCGTGAATTGCCCGCTACTCTGCCATCATTGAGGTTATGTAGCTTAAAACGTGGTCTGCCACTGTGTTTGCACAAGTGTTTTAAATTGCTCCAGCGTGTATTTGCCACTACGTGTCATGTGTTTTGAACGCATGTAATACCCACTAACCAATATATTTCCAATAATAACTCCACATTTATAAGTGTTTTTTGTTTCACTTCCAGCAAAAATCAAAGATTTCTCTTTATTTCAAACATATTACACTTTTCAATGTAAATTTTCCGAAACACGCCCAAATATAATACTTTGTAGCGAAATCTTTACTTGAAGCATTTCATGTCAGGTTGAAGCTTGTAAAAAAACCTGCAAGAACATAAAATAATGTTAGTTTTGCTTCATTTGGAGCGCTAGCGCTCCGTAAAGTGTCATTACGAATACTTACATTCTTCAGGGTCGGCAACGGTTTACTTGGACCTCGCACGCATCTTCCTGCGCTTACGCTTCAACCTCCGCATACGCTTCTTACGCCACTATAAATATAATTAAAGGAAAAACACACAATTACAAAAAGTTCGCCAGTTATAGTTTTTAGAACAAACGCCAATAATTCAACCACGTGTGTGTGTATCCAGAAATTCAAAGCAATGGCGGCCGGCCGCAAGAAAATTGATTGTTCTTATTTATTATTAATGTTAAAAAATGTATTTCACACATTGTTTAGTTGGAATATTGCGCCGTGGTATATTTATTTTCATAAATACTTAAAACACTTTTATCACTTTATATGCTTATATGAGACTTTACCTTAGCTCTCATATTTGATTCTTCACACGAAGACGGTTCAAGAGAGAAAGAAATATGAACGGAAATTTCTTTGCCAAACTGCCTTTTGTACCATCAGCGGTGCCAACGTTGAAATATCAATCGCATGCGCTGAATAGCTGGATTGCACAGGGTTGATTTGTTTGTAGTACCAGTAGGTGGCGCTGCGGGTATTATGTTAGCACAGGAAGTTGATTGAAACAGATTTTAGTTAGATTTCATTTTGTCAAATAAATTATTTCAATGACTTTTGCTTATTGACTACTTATTCTAGGTAATATTTCAAAATTACTATAAACAAGTAACCTCGGTTTTTTTTCATTTTAGACATTTTGTGTGGTGTCGAAGCGATTTCGCAAGAATTATATACACCGTTTCACCGGCACCAAGAGCCTCTTCCTATTCCATCCATGGAGTACAGCGCGCCGTGTCTGCGTTTACATAGCAACGAATCAGTTCTTCGACTACTGCGTCATGGCCACTATTTTGTTCAATTGCATTTTTTTAGCCATGACCGAAACTGTGGAGGAGGCTGAGTAAGCATAACTAATTCTAGCCCCACGTACATACATATATTTGAATAACTCAATAATATAACCGTTTGTTGCTGTATTCTCAATTGCAGATACATCTTCCTTGCGATTTACTCCATTGAAATGGTCATAAAAATCGTTGCCAAAGGCTTCCTACTTAACAAGTACACCTATCTGCGTAATCCATGGAATTGGCTGGATTTTGTAGTCATCACAAGCGGCTATGCCACTATTGGCATGGAAGTGGGAAATCTAGCCGGTTTGCGTACATTTCGCGTATTGCGCGCTCTAAAGACTGTTTCAATAATGCCAGGACTCAAGACTATCATCAACGCACTACTGCACTCTTTTCGACAATTGGCCGAGGTCATGACTTTAACCATTTTTTGCTTAATGGTCTTTGCACTATTCGCACTACAGGTGAATAATACGAGCGAGGAAATCCAAACATTTCTTTTGTAAACATTTTTTATAAATATTCGCTTCAAAACAGGTATATATGGGTGAATTGAGAAATAAATGCGTGAGAAATCTTCCAGACGATTGGGTTAATACCACAGATTTGGAGTGGCGGAGGTGCGTATAAATAAATATTGCTTGAAAATTTCTTTGCTAAATATTTATAAAAAAAAATGTATTAACTTGACATACACTTTTTTTTCAGCTGGATCAACGACACAGACAACTGGCTCTACGATGATGATGAAATGCCAATGCTATGTGGCAATTTGACCGGTGCACGTCACTGCCCTTTTGGTTACACTTGCCTCTGTGTGGGCGAGAATCCAAATCATGGTTATACGAATTTCGATAACTTCATGTGGTCTATGCTAACAACGTTCCAGTTGATTACATTAGACTATTGGGAAAATGTGTATAATATGGTAAGCCTTAATATTTTTAAAAACACAATTTTAACTTTTTAAATTTACATACACGAATAGTAAAAGAATACAACACCCTAGAAGACAGCTGGCTATCATATACTATAAGTACACATATTAACAATAACACTAATTACAAAAGTGCTCAGTAAACTACTCATTTTTGTGTAAGCCATGGGAAAAAGATTGTATGTTATCGAAATCGAATACTGCTCAAGTAGCAGCTATGGAAGTAGTAGTATCGCAACAAAAGTGAGAGTAATAGCGGTACCTGGAGTATACATGATAAATTTCGCAAGTAGCGCTCCGACCGATTCGAAGTTTAATGCTACTACTCCAACTCGAGAGAGTACTGAACATTTTCGTTTGACTAGTACTCTGAGCTACTAGCAGTAACGAAACGTAGCTTGGAGCGGAGTAAAACGATTGAGCGCGCGTTTTGCGGTAAATGCTCCACTACTCATCTGTTCAAGTTCAGAGTAATAGCGAGAGCAGAACAATGTTTTCTGTAATTTCGCTGCTATGAAGTAGTCAAAGCAAACCCTGAATAAAATATTTGTAAATTTCTGCTGAAAGTGAATTGTCTTGAAGGCAGCAATCAAATTTAAAAAAAGAAACGAATATAACTACATAGAAATATGAAGATAAGTATGAGTATGAAAACAAAGAAAGAAATTAGGTTTAGGGACCCTAAGACGCAAAAGAACGCAAACTTAACTCTATCCGGGGTATGAAATATCTGAGAGTCATCCTTGATAAAACCTTGACATGGAAAAGTCATTTATCGTACATCACAAATTAAGCTTTGAGAGGCTTTACGATAAAACAATGGTGTCTGCGGCCAAAGATGAATGGCATGGTCTCATAGGACAATAATAGTGTCAATGATAAGCTTAGCTGCCTCTTTGTTATGGTGGCCAAAAGTATACCAAATTAAGACTCAGTTGACACTTGACAAGGTACATATATAGAATAGTCTACCTGAGCGTAGCAGGAACAATGGGAATTTGTCCCACAACGGCTTCAGGAATGGTCACAGGACTCATTCCACTCCACCTTGTAGCCAAACGGACGGCAGTTAGTGCAGTTCTAAGGTTTTCTAATCTATTTCATCTTAAAAAAGGCAATCTTACAGGGCCTCTAAGAATTCTGGGTTCAATCCTGAACTCTCCGTGCCTGACGGTCAGCGACAAGATGGAGAAAAAACTAGAATTCTCCAAGAATTTCAAGGTGGTGATGAACAGTGATTGCTCAGCGTGGAGACATAATGAAACATCTTTAAAACAGGGTGCATAGGTAAGGTTTACTGATGGATCCAAAATGGAAGACGGCAGAGCCAGGGCTGGAGTTGTTCCATCATATTTCAAAAAGGCAATTGCAATGGGGCCTCCTCTGCGTTGGAAAGATCAGGTGGAGAAGAACTTGGCTTCACTTGGTGTGTCCAATTGTTAAACTCGGCCAAAATCGCCTAAGCGGTTATCGCGCCAATTAAGAAGAATTGCAATGGGGAAAACGACTTCCATTTAGATTAGATTAGATTAGATTAGTTTTGTGGGGGGTTGGACAAATCCAAGCACTCAGTCTGGAGGCCATTGTACTACACGCGGATAGAATTCAGTAGAACGAATAGAGATAGAAAAGATAAAATGTGGGTGATAAGACGGAAAAATTAGTTTTAGGTCACTTACTTCCACAAATCTCTTCGATTCATTCATGAATCTTAAGAGATTCGGAAGAGGAAACGTATGAACCTTTCACGTCTTAGAGCTATGTGCCAGGGAGTGTCTTCGTAGAGGCACTTGTGGTGTCAATATCAACATTTTCTCTGGCAGCCAAGCAGCTCTAAAATCGCTAGATAGCTTCTCAATTCAATTAAGGTTGAGCTGGGAACGTTTTAAAATCCTCAACACCCTAGCATCAAGAAACTTCGCTAGTCTGATGTGCGTACCGGGACATGAGGGGCACGAAGGGAATGAAATTGCGGACACTCAGCGAAGAAGGGTGTAAACACTCCCTTCATTGGTCCTGAACCTTTCTGCGGGGTAAATAACAGCTTCAAAAGTGCCTTTTTGCGTGAACGGAAACAAGGAGGTCAAATCGAGTACTGGAGAGCTCAATTGGGGCATGCGGCAATCGAAAAGACTCATTGTTCCAGAACGTATAAAGATAGAGGCAATCCTTAACCTCAGCAGAAAAGTCTTAAAACTCAGCACTGAACTCTACACAGAACTGCTGGCAGGACATTGTAAACTTAATTACCACATGAAAAAAATTGGTGTAGCAGAAAATGATGCTTATAGACTCTGTAAAGAGGCACAAGAAACAACAGAACACATTCTATGCGATTGCCCAGCAGTGGAACGACGCAGAATAAATTACCTGGGAAACGGGGTTATAGATCCAAACAGCCTGGTAGAAATTAGGCCTACAGCAGCTTTAGGATTTATTAATAGCCAGGGACAGACTAGCAAGTACAGCACTCAGACACAATTCAGTCCATTGTACTGCACTCGGGTTCCCTTTTTAATTTTCTTTAAATCTACTCGACCTCCGAAGAAATCTGAGTAGATATTGTGGAGCCAGGGAGCCAAGGTGGTCGCTTCTCAACACATCAGTGCCCAATACCTCAAACCTGATTTGAGCGAAGGCGGGGTAGACGCACACAAAGTGGTCCGCCGTCTCATCCTCCTCTCCACATGCTTGGCAAAGTGCACTGTCTAAGATGCCCACCTTTGCTTTGCCCATAGAAAGTGGCCCGTCATCAGTTCAACCAGTCCCCTCTGCTTAGTGACAGGAGAAACTGTAACAGTCGGTCGGACATGACAGGTAACATCAGTTTTGTCCATCTGCAGCCTCTCTCAGCCTGCAAAGCTCGCTTGTGTGTTAGAGTAACCCGTTTGCTAACCGTAGCTTTGATGACGGCAGAATAGAGTGGCAGAACGGGCTCCGGGCCAAGGAAGTTGGCCTCAGAGCCTATTCTGGCTAAAGAGTAAGAGATCTCGTTACCCGCGATATCCACGTGTCCCGGGACCCATGTTAGCATCAGACTATTATGTCTACCGACATAGTTCAGCCTGGATTTACAGGACTCGACTACTTAAAACTTTTACTTACGCCGTTTTTCCATTTTTCGTTTTTTATTGCAATTTCAGGTCTTGGCTACATCTGGTCCCATGAGTGTGTCATTTTTTACCGTGGTTGTGTTTTTTGGCTCATTTTATTTAATTAATCTAATGTTAGCCGTAGTTGCATTAAGTTACGAGGAAGAAGCGGAAATCACAAACGAAGTGAGTTCATAAAAGTGACACAAATCGTAGAAGAAAACGAGGGACTTAATTCTTATTTATTTCCATTATTTAGGAACGCAAGAAAGACTTATTGGATCATCGCGATGATTCAACCTTTAGCTTTGACCCGTCCGTTTTAAATGTTAAAAAATTAAATAAGAATAACAAAAAGAAGATCGATTCACGTAAGGGCGTCTTACTAGCATCGTACAGCAAAAAGAAAACGCGCAGAAAAAAGGTGAAAGGCGTCAAGGAGGGTGGCAATAGTAATAACGATAGCAACGGAAATGGCCAAGTAAAGTTGACCTTTTTTTTTTTTTCAAATACATTTTAATAAAACTACATTTGTTACATACAAAATTCCACAGAGTAAAAGTAGATCCGTTACGCCCAGTCCCGGTCAAAGTCCGCGACACAGCAACGCCGAACGTCCCACACAACTACCATTGCAGCTCTCCACTGCACAACAGCAACAGCAGCAGCAGCAATTGCTGCCACCCCCATTGCACCACAACAACAACAACTACAGCAACAGCACAAATCACAACCGCAAACACCACAAGCGCTCACACCGAAAGAGGCGCAGACTGCTCGCACACGCATTTGCTTCCAAGAAGATGGCAATAAAAATCCAAATATGTTATATCCATCCGATAACAAAGGTCAGTTGGTGCCTGGCAGCCGTCAGGCCAGCTCCAATTCCAGTGGTGTGAATCGCGAGTCATCGCAAGATGATTCCGGTGTGGTGGACGATCATGAAGAACAGGAAATGGGTACCGAAATGGTGAACGTATCCACAGTGGAGCTGCCAAATGAGCTGACCTCAGTGACGTTGGCTCTGTCGCCACGCGAGGTGCGCCTCATCAAATGCAATGGCAACATTGCACGCATTAAGAAGCATAACATTTATGCGCTGCATCAGGAATTTTCTTCGGAAATTGTGGTTATCGGTGAGTTGGCACAAAACAGATGTAGGACGTTTTCATTGTTAATAGTTGAGAGTTAACGTTCAACTTTTTACGGGCAGTCGCTGTTAAATATGCAACCCAAGGGTTAAGTTTTAACTTTTTTTTCTTTTCAGATGATCTTCCCGATCGTAATTGTGATAGATGCATACAGTGCTGCGTCAACTATGAGGGTTGGCTGCAGTTTCAAAATTGCTTATATAAGGTGAATATAAATAAAAAAAAATAAAAATAAACAATTTGGATGCTAAATTTATATGTTAAGGGGTTATATACAGTTAGAAGGCCGAAAAAGGCGAATTTTGCAGCATTTTTTCTGAGAAAACTTTACATTTATTGATCTAAAAATTTGTACACATATTACGTTGTCTTTTAACTGTATTTAAAACTTAGTATTAGTAAAGTTATTTATGTGGAAAGGATCTACAGCTGATCTCCGGGAGCTCCTCTCAAAAAAGACGTTTTGGGGTGACCAGTATATCTCTGAACTGGATCCTCTGAAATTAAGAAACCAAACAGATTTCGTTAAAGTAATGTTTAATCTAGTAATAAATCGAAGGAATAAGCAAAATAATTTTTTTTTACAAAATGGCGGTTTCTCAAAAAACAAAAACATCGATTTTTGACAAAAATTCCGGCCTTAAATTGTTTATAAAAAAAATCAAAATTTATCGGTGTAAAAAAATCTTCGATTAATTACTAAAAAATATACAGGGTGCGCCATCTTTTATGTCGGCATGTAAACGCTGAATAACTTTGTCATTTACCAACCGATCGACTTCAACGGACATGTTTTCAGTTCAGTATAATTTCAACCATGGAATCGCTTTACACCGAAACAACGTGTGACGCTATACATCGAAAATAGTCGTTTTATTGTTCTAACTCAACGCGCATATCGCAAAAAGTATCGCGGTGCGGATTTTTTTGAGCACGGTACAGTAGGAGTTCGTCAACATGCCGTTCATCAACGACCAAGATGTTCCAATGAACTTGTTGAAGCAATGAGGGAGAGCGTTGCCCAGGAGCCCACAGTGTCGTATCGTCGTCGCGCTCAGCATTTTGGCGTCAGTGAAACCACAATGCGGTGCATATTAAAGGATGATTTAATTCCTTTCCGTATAAAGTGCAATTGACATAAAGAATATCGCCGACAGACCATTCACGTCGCTTGGCATACGGCCAAACAGTCGCTCGAATGGTTGACACTGAACACAAATTTTGGAAGCAAAATTTGATGACTGACGAGGCACATTTTAACCTCTCTGACAGCGTGAATAAACAAAATTGCCGCTTTTGGGGAACTGAGTATCCACACGAGATCCATGAAACGCCATTGCATGGCCGGAAAGTAACTGTTGGGCCGGAATTTGCGCTAAAACCATCATTAGGCCACATTTTTTTACCGAGAAAACGAAACGGTCAATGGAAACCGATATCGATGCATGTTGGCTGCCCGCAAATGCGTGAGAAAGATTCAGACGGTTACTGGTTTCAACAATACGCTGCGGCATGCCACACTGCGAAAGCACCAGTTGAATTTCTGCAACGAAAATTCTTGGAACGTCTAGTGTCAAACAGAGGCGACATCGACTGGCAACCCAGATCACCTAACTTACAACGCCCGGTCTTCTTTTTGTGGGATTATCTGAAAAATAAGGTTTACGCCAACAATCCGAAGACTATTGACCAGCTTAAGGCAAACATTCGTGCCGAAATCGACGCCATAAAACCCGAAATGCTTGACCAGGTGACCAAGCGCAGAAAAAAGATCGCAGTTGGTGATTGCTAACAAAAGTGGCCTCTTGATTGATATTGTATTCAAAAAATAGTTTTAATAAATTGTAAATAACCAAAAAAATACCTCACTTATACAAATCAGTTTTTTTTTTTTTTGTTTTTCAAAGTTATTCAATGTTTTCATACCGAAATAAAAGATGGCGCACCATGTACTTAAGCAGCTCATGTTGGAATTTGGGACTAATCGGTTTAGCCGTCTTCGAGTAATGTTGGTCACCGCCTTTGAAAACACCATTTTGAAAAAACCGCGTTAAAAGTCCGGCCTTGTACTTTCACGCACTCTGAAATGCCCATTCAAATTTGCATGTAACTTCGAAAATATTCACCGGAACGATATTACATTTTCTTTGTGCATTCTTAAAATAAGGGATGTTAATGGAGGTCTTTTCCCGTAAAAGATCAATGGTTTCGTTGCTTATGTGGTACGTAGCGCCGTCTTGTTGAAAATAAACGTTGTCCAGATAAATACCATCCAATTCCGGCCATAAAAAATCGTTAATCATCTCGCGATAGCGCAATCCATTCACCGTAACTGTTGCGCCAGCTTCATTTTCGAAAAAGTAAGGTCGAATGACTCCGTCGGACCATAAACCGCACCAAACAGTCACACGTTGAGGATAGAGAGGTTTTTCAACAATAACTCTTGGATTTTCTCAGCCCCAGATCCAACCATTTTGCTTGTTGACGAAGCCACCGAAGTGGAAATGGGCCTCATCACTCAAAATGATTTTTCGATGGTATTCCGGAACGTTGAAATGCTTGAACAACGACCCAATCAGCAAAGACACGATGTTGTTGATGATCGGCCGGCTTGAGTTCTTGTGTTAATTGGACTTTGTAAGCCTTAAGACCCAAATTTTTATGCAAAATACGGTGTAACGATTTTTGTGGAATGCCACAAATTCTAAAGAACGACGAGGAATGGACAAACTGTTCTTGAGCGACGTGCACGGGTTTTATTCTTCACATCACTAACTTGTCCCAACAGCTCGAATTTCTTCACCAATTGCTGTATTGCGGTCCGACAAAGTGCTTCACGACGACCCAAAAATGTTCGAGTTTTACGCACCGTCTCTACCAAATTTGCACCATTTTTATAGTGAATTTTAATAATTTCAAAGCGTTGTTTAAGCGTGTTTCGTTCCATTTTTATTAATGGCGTAGTTTCTACTTGTCAAATATCAAAAAATGACAGCTTCAAAAGTGGCATCTACCGAAATAGCGGGCTATTCAAAATAATACCTGTTATTGGAAAACCCATACATTAAGAAAAAAATTTTAAAAATTAAAAAAATCGTTTTTCTGAAATTTCTAACTGCATATAACTTAACCCCTAAACTGAAAATTTTTTGTCGTTTCTTGTAGGTGGTGCGCGATCCACTCTTCGAATTAGCTATCACACTTTGCATAGTATTAAATACAGCATTTTTAGCTATGGAGCACCATGGCATGAGTGAGAACTTTCGCAATGCGCTAGACATAGGAAATAAAGTATGTATTCTAGCATTGGCACCATCATCAAATAGTGGCTCATTAATTTCATTTTTCATTTTCCGTCTATTCACCAGGTTTTTACGTCTATTTTCACATTCGAATGCATCATTAAATTAATGGCCTTGTCGAAAGATTTTTTTCTATGCGGCTGGAACATATTCGACCTGATAATTGTGACAGCCAGCTTATTGGACATTATATTTGAGTTGGTGGATGGTCTCAGCGTGTTGCGTGGCCTGCGATTGGTGCGTATCTCGAAACACATACAAATGTATTTTAAATTTGTAAAACATATCCTTTGCTCCACAGCTGCGTGTGCTAAAACTCGCACAATCATGGACGACAATGAAGGTCCTGCTCAGCATTATTATATCGACAATAGGTGCTTTGGGTAATCTAACCCTCATTTTAGTTATAGTTATTTATATTTTCGCTGTGATCGGTATGCAATTGTTTTCGAAAGATTACACACCCGAAAAATTCGATCCAGACCCAGTGCCAAGGTAAGCAATTGAAACTACCGAAGAACTTTGTGTAATACGAAATAAAATTTTTTGTCATCTTCTGTAATTTATTTGTAGGTGGAATTTTAATGATTTTTTCCATTCGTTTATGATGATTTTTCGCATATTGTGTGGTGAGTGGATTGAACCGCTGTGGGACTGTATGCGTGCGGAGGAAGAGGTGAGCATAATTTTTTTTTCAATATTTTTGTTATACTATATGAAGTTGTCCGGAAAGAAATTGCCGATTTAAAAAAAAAAAAGTAAATACATTTTTATTAAAACTTAGAATGAATCTTAATCAATTATATATTTTCCATTTTGTTCGATAACCTTTTGCCATCTTTCCGCAAAATTCATTATTCCGCGCTCATAGAACTTCTGGCCTTTATTTGCAAAAAACTGAACCAAGTGCGATTTTATAGTCTTGTCATTGCCGAAAGTTTTACCATTTAAGGAGTTCTGCAAAGACCGAAACAAATGGTAGTCTGACGTTGCAAGGTCAGGGCTATATGGTGGATGCATCAAAAGTTCCCAGCCAAGCTCTCTCAGTTTTTGGCGAGTGACCAAAGATGTATGCGGTCTAGCGTTGCCCCAATGAAATATGAGACCTTTACGATTGATCAGTTCTGGTCGCTTCTCGTTGATGGCTGCATTCAATTTGTCCAATTGTTGGCAGTATATATATATATAATTGGCGCGTACACCCTTTTTGGGTGTTTGGCCCAGCTTCTCCTCCTATTTGTGGTGTGCGTCTTGATGTTGTGCAACAAATGGAGGGACCTACAGTTTCAAGCCGACTTCGAACGGCAGATATTTTTTATGAGAAGCTTTTTCATGACAGAAATACACTCGCCATTGCCTGCCGAAGGGCGACCGCTGTGAATTCCGAATGATAGTCATGCACCAACCCATTCGGTTACGGCGGCCGCCCAGTATACATCCAAATTAATCGTTTGGTTCCTCTGAGGCAGCTCAAAATACTCCACACTCTTCCAGTCCCACCAAACTGAGAGCATAATCTTCTTTTGGTGAATATCAGCCTTTGAAGTGGCTTGTGGCGCTTCATCATGCTCGGACCATGATCGTTTTCGATTGATGTTATTGTAAACAATCCATTTTTCATCACCATCAGTGATAATCCGCTTCAAAAACGGGTCGGCTTAATTGCGTTTAAGATGCATATGATGCAAGCGTTGTTTCGGTTTGTTTAATGAATTTCTTTCAATTCATGTGGTACCCAAATATCAAGCTTTTTTACCAGTCCAAGACTCTTTATATGCTCATGAACGGTTGATTTTGGTATATTTAACTTCTCTCCAATCTCACGCAAAGTTACATGACGATCCAATTCGATTAAAGCCTTGATAACGTCTTCATCGACATCACTTGCTCGACCTGAACGAGGCTCATCTTCAAGTGAAAAATCTCCAGAACGGAATTTGATAAACCAATTTCGATACTGTCTTTCTTTTAGGGCTTTATCACCATACAAATAACGCAACTTTTTAGCAACCTTCTCTGCGTTTTTTCCTTTATGGAAATAACAAAGTAAAATATGACGAAAATTCTCTTTTGTGGTAGTGGAACTTCACATTGTTCACATATTGTACGCCTTTCAACATTTTTGAGGCGACAGCCAGCGCATCGGCGTCTTGTGCTTCCTCGATTGGTATATGAGTAGCGAACTTTCCATAAGTGTTTTTCTTTTCTTCCACTGCGAATATTGGCGTCCGTTTTCTGACCTTCGGCAATCAGCTCTTCTGCCAAAATTACTATAAAATCAATCAATGGCATATTTTAATGACGTAGTTCTGAATATAAAATCCATGAATTTACAACGGACATCATCAAAAGTCGATAAACAATTTTCTTCCACCACTTATTGGATTTTCGGTTCAAATCATATAAGCCGGCCATTTGATCTGCTGTATCTATTCCTCCCATAATTTCGCGATAAAACTGTATCATCTTAGGACATGTAGGTATTATTTGGCCATCCCTCTGCTTTTTTCCTATGGTTGTCATTTTATCATCGTGGCAGTTGTTTAGGAGGATAACTTCTTGTGTATACCGCCATTTCGTGTAAAGGGTGGTTAAGTTTCAAGGGCTGGTGTTGATTTTGAATAAAATATAGTTTTTTTAGAAAATCATTCTCATTTCTCTTTATTATGATAATATTGGTATAGCTCAATTACATATGGAACAAAATATCGGCCAATTGGCCGCCGTGGCCTCGACGGCACACCTCCATCCGATGGTCCAAATTTTCGATGACGCTGAGGCATAATTGAGGTTCTATGCCGAATTATCTCATTCTTTAGCTCTTGAATTGTTGCTGGCTTATCGATGTATACCTTTTCTTTCAAATAACCCCAAAGAAAGAAGTCCAACGGTCAAATCACATGATCTTGGCGGCCAATTGACATCGCCGCGACGTGAGATTATTCGGCCATCAAATTTTTCGCGCAAAAGAGCCATTGCTTCGTTAGCTGTGTGACAGTGGCACCCTCCTGTTGAAACCACATATCGTCCACATTCATATCTTCCAATTCGTGCCATAAAAAGTTCGTTATCATTTCACGATAGCGAACACTATTCACAGTAACTGCCTGACCGGCCTCATTTTGGAAAAATTACGGCCCAATGATGCCGCCGGCCCATAAACCGCACCAAGCAGTCACTCTTTGTGGGTGCATTGGTTTTTCGGCAATCACTCTTGGATTATCATTCGCCCAAATGTGGCAATTCTGCTTATTGACGAATCCACTGAGGTGAAAATGTGCCTCATCACTGAAGATGATTTTTTTCACGAAGTGCGCGATATCCATTTTGATTTGAACGCCCGTTTTCATAATAAGCCTGAATAACTTTAACGCATTGCTCGATTGTGAATCTTTCTATGGTTCAAATTGAGTTAGTCTGAAATTGAAAAATGTCAAACGAATTGAGGAAAAAGCTTGACGTTTAGGTGTGGTTCAGATTTAATATCGGCCCTTGAAATTTAACCACCCTTTACATTAGTCCAGAGCTGCTTCTATTACTGAGTCAGTTATACGAAAAGTTTTGCTGGGACGTATGTGCCCCAATGGGTCCAAAAGGGTTAAAGCCGCCTATATGTAGAATCGGCAATTACTTTCCGAACAACCCAATAGGAAAATAATTATTGTCATATTCTTTATTTGCAGCAAGGTGCCTCTTCATGCTTTGCAATATTTTTGCCAACTCTGGTTATGGGCAATTTCATGGTGCTAAACTTGTTCTTGGCGTTGTTGCTCAACAGTTTCAATTCGGAGGAATTGAAATCGAAAAAAGAGGTAAAGTATAGAAAAATGTCACGCATAAAAGTATCCATTTGATTAGCCGAAAGAAGTCCAGTCAGATGTGCGCGTTTACTGTGTTTTTCTTTCTTTATAAATGTGTATGTTTGTGATTCTTTATAAGAAAAAAAAACCAAAATAATTATTTATAAGCAAATCCTGAATTTATAAAATTCGCTTAAATCGATTGCAATTAAATACAAACAAATGTTAAGCGATGTCTTCGTTGTGTGCTAAAAATGACTTTTAAAAATCCTAATTTTAAATGACAAAAACAAAAAAGTGTTTGTTAGTTTTAACAAGTTATATTGGTGTTAGTGCAAAATATACAACAAAAAAAAACTAAAATATTTTAATCTAAATTCCATGGATTTAAATTATCTAAAAGCTTTGCATTGACAAATTTTCAGTTGCTATTTAAATATTTTTTTTTGTTTTAGCTGTGTGCGTGTGGGTTATTTACTTTTCAAAATGCACTTTGGTGTTTAGTTATAAAATAATATAAGAACTTCAAAACGATATTCAAACACTAATTTACACAATACATTGAAAATACAAAATTTTCTTTTATTTACATGATTAATTTTCTTTGGAATTTTTAAAATTTGTAACTTTTAAGGGGTTAGGGGTAGTCAGAAGCCCGAAAAAATTATGATTTTCAATCATTTTTTTTTGTTTGCTGGTCAAAGAAAAAAAGAATGCTGAGGAAAATATGGCAAACAAGTCGAAGTCCTTATGACAAAAGAATCCTTAACAAGGTGACTAAAGACTTAAAATCAAAACTGAGAGAAATTAAAGATCAAAATACTGCAGATTACCTGAGGAATTTAGATCCATATGCAAATAACTCTGAGCACAGCCTGTGGAAGGAACCAAATATCTAAAGAGGCCCACTAGAAGAACCACTGTCATAGAAGATAGTAACGGCCACCGCTGCCGAGAAAATAAAGAAAAAGCTGAAGCATTTGCTCAAGATTTGCAGTCAGTTTTTCAACCGAACTTGATTCCTAATAACGAAAATACTACTCAGGTGCATAACTTTCTGGATTCGCCTTGTCAGTTAAGCTTGCCCATTCGCAAAACTTCTATTAAGGAAGTAGCGAATGAAATTTAGCAAATTAAGCTTAAAAAATCTCCAGGTTTTAACAAAATTGATGGACTTACCATAAAGAACTTGCCTCCAAAATGTATTAGACTTCTTACCCATATATATAATGCGATGCTTAGACTCAACCACTACCCAAGTCAATGGAAATGCGCCGAGGTAATCATGATACCGAAACCTAACAAACCACAGCACTGTCCGTCTTCATATCGTCCAATTAGCTTGCTGGTGACCTTCGCTAAGGTATTTGAAAAGATACTTTTAAGAAGAATGTTACCTGTTTTAGAGGATTGCGATATAATACCTGAACATCAGTTTGGGTTTAGGAGGTGGCATGGGACTCCTGAGCAATGCCACCGAATTGTTCAAATTATCAAGAATGCTTTTGAATATAAAAAGTATTGCACTGCGGTATTTTAAGATATCAAGCAAGCATTCGATAAAGTTTGGCACCCAGGGTTACTCTATTAAATAAAAAATTGGCTTCCAGCTCCTTACTACTTAATTATAAAGTCATATCTTAGTGGTCGTACGTTCTATGTATGTCCATGAAAAAGATGAATCCTCAGAGTTGTAGTCAATTAATGCTGGAGTTCCTCAAGGGAGCGTATTAGGCCCCGTTCTATACACAATATTTACCGCTGACCTACCGATTAACAGTAACATAGATGCTGCAACATATGCTGATGATACAGCTTTTATTGCTACAAACTCTAATCGTAATTACGCATCACTTTACCTACAACAACAACTCAATATGGTTGAAAAATGAGAAGTCTGTTCAGATAACGTTTACTTTGATAACCGGGAATTGTCCTCCCGTAGTTTTGAATGGCTCTACCATTCCTGAAAGTGAAACTGTCAAATACCTCGGAGTACATTTGGACCGAAGAATGACCTGGAAAACCCACATTAAAGAGAAACAGAAACAACTCAAGTTTAAAACGAAAAAAATGTACTGGCTCTTAGGCTTGCGATCACAACTTAGTCTCGAAAATAAAGCACTGCTCTACAAAGCTATTTTAAAGCCAGTGTGGACATATACAGTCCAGCTTTGGGGAACAGCGAGTAACTCAAACATTGAAATCCTGCAAAGATACCAGGCTATGACTTTACGAAGCATTGTTGGTGCTCCTTTGTATATAACTAACTTCGAAATTCACAAAGACTTAAATGTACCTTATGTTACAAATGAAATCACCAAAGCCTCTCGAAGATACCTAGACAGACTGTCGGACCATGAAAACTTACTAGCAAGAAATCTTCTACACAACAGGATGGATGTCAAACGCCCTAAAAAAATTCATATTTTGGATCTTCCAAACAGATTTGAGGAAACATAATTGATTTGTAGCGAATACAACTGTTTTACAATCTATTGATTGGTGTCAATGGAGCGCAATCAATCCTGTCATAACTCTTATATTTAAAAAAATTGCTGATTGTCAACTGATAGATTGCAAATAAAATTTATTCATAATAAAAAAAAATAAAATAAAAAAAATTGACTTTAGCAAAATTTCAAAAAAAAAAATTAATAATTGTGAAAGTCATCGCTGTTTGTGTAGCGTCCGTTTCCCCAGAAGTCCCTTGCGGTGATCATCACAAGCCCTTGGAGATTCATCTAAAATCAATCGGACAAGAGAAATTAGTTTTATTAATAGATAATATTGTGACTGATCGAAGCTTTTTTTCAAAATTAACAATATGTCGGCCTCAGGAAATATTTTTCAGATTTTCGAGAAAAAAACCGACATTTAATTGCTTAAAAAAAATTTAATTTTGAAAAAAAATCCTTCGATAAGGCACGAGCTTTTTATGTTTTTCAAAAGCAGTATAAATTTTATTGAAATCTACCAAGCGGTTTTTAAGTTCCAGTGATCACCAGTTCAAAAAACATAGTTTTGAGAAAAACGCATTTCAGTTTTGCTATCTGCTGCCGAGCGTCCGAGCGGCTTTTGTTAAATGTTGAAAACTCAAAAAGTATTTGTCGGAGTCACTTCAAATTTTCACACAATATTTTTAAGATATTATACTTTAAGAAAATGCAAAAAACAAAAAATTAAATTAAAAACAAAAAATTACATTTTCTGAAAATTCTGACTACCCTTAACCCCTTACAATTTATTTCAAAATTAATTCATGTCTTTCCATTAATTTTATTTCAACAAAGCTGCTGTGAAAAGGAAAATAATGAAAAAAGAATGAAAAGTAGAAAAAACTAAAACTAAAAAAAATTAAAAAAAGATTTAAGATAAACAAATTTAATTATTTATTGTCCGGTTTCACTAAACAGTTTCAAAATTTATTAGGCTGTTAAAATTTAAAGCTTTAGTATTAATTTGGAGAAAAATAAATCAAGAAATCCATTATCTTCGCTGAAGATGGCCGTATGATCAACACAGATGATAAAGGATCGATCAAACACTTTAAAGTTTATGCGCGTTCTGAAGGTGACATTTCACACTAAAAAATTGATTTTGCCATTTGTTGTTGTATCAGTATACCTATCCCTGTCACTGTTATGTAGATCACCGGTCATCTTCGTCTAACTCATTTAAAAGAAGGCCGAGGAAACTTGCTGTTTCGATAGGTTGGGTCCAGAGGGAGAGCGGTGTTAGAGAGCGTATTTGATGGTTTGATGTGAAAAGGTGATTAATATCGTGCGGGGTGCCTTTACAAGCCGGACATATGTATGTTTAGTACAGTCTGTATCAGAAGAAAAGAACCGGGTTTTTTCTTGTAACTTCAATATATAGATATTTAATTCTGCTTTTTGCTGCGTAATAGTCGCACTCAAGGGCTACGAAGTCAGTGCTAACTCAGGTTAGTGTCGTTCGAAACTTTCCCGTAACCGCAACCAAACAAAAATGAGTGAGTAGTACGCGAAGCGTTTAGAGGCGTGGAAATACTTGTTGATGGAATGTTTTTGTGCACACAATTATGTTGTTGTTGTTGTTAAAGTGGTTGAATATTTTTACTGAAATAATTCTATCTAGCCACCAGCACCGTTTTACTACCACTGTTCTCGTGTGTTGATGTCTTGTTTTTTTTTAGGTCAGATCCATTTTGTGCGATCCAAGTATAGGCAGCAAGTTCTTTATCTTGATCTCTGAGATCTCATTAATTTGCTATAAGAAGGGCTTACCGAAGGAGCGGAGTCGTGCCCTAGCTAGCTCTGGGCATTCACATAAGTAGTGGAAAATACTTTCCTTCAGCCCTTCCGCTGGACAGCTTCTGCAGATGGGATTGAAAGGGAGGTTGAGTCTGGCTGTATGACACCTACCTTCCAATGACCTGTAAGGGTTGCAGTGATGTGTGAAATGTTTGGTCGAGAGCATCCTAATAGGTATTACGTGCTTTGGTTTTTGTACGACGGTCATATGTTTTTTTTTGTAATACATGTAGTTAATTGCTTCCTCGTTCTTTCGGAATTTCCCAAGGTACCCAAAGTACCGATATCTGATTTGTTTCAAAATAGGGCAGTTTCCTAAGAAGTGCGCTGATTCGTTTAAGTTACCAAGAGAGTCGTTTAAATCTTGTGGCTTCCGAGGTAAAGTTAGGTTAGGTGAAAGGCTGACCTTGCGAGGGGCTCACTTGGACAAACATTTCAAATATGACCGTTGTGATACCATACAGAGGGAGGGGAGGGAAACAGGAGAGGGAGAGGAACCAGACAGAATCCAGGACTTAGATTAGAGGATTTGAGTATGTCGACCAACGAGTGGCGATTTACGTTTGTGTTAACCGCTTCAGGCTACTGATGAATTTCACCAGGTGTGTGATATTTAAACTCGCAATATCCGCAGGTGTAGCAAAAAAATGAGAGTACAGCAATGGTTTAGCTCGACGAGAGTAGAGCAGCTGATAAGAAGGTGCTAAGATGATTCCACCTCGTCCTCCAGATAGCTTCTGCAGGAAGGGCTTGTAGCAGTGCCAAGCCTCACCGCATGGATCCTAATGGACAGCGTCCGGTGAGAATACCTACCAAATTTGATAGCTGCCACTTTGTTAGTCTTAAAATTTTTCTCACGAGCACTCCCGACCTAACCGCGTCCAGAAGGATTTGGCGACTTTTCACGTTTACGCACTAGCTCAGCTCTTGCTGAGTTGACGCGAGACCCATCTTTCCAGTAGCAGAGCACAGGTTCTTAAGGGAACTCCAATCCTCTCATATTGCGATGAAGCCGTCTCAAGGGTCTCCTGCCTGGCCAGCTTATCGGCCCAGCAGTTTTCCTCTATGCCGCTGTGACCAGGAACCCAAATGAGCCTAATATCGAAGTACTCCGATGCAATCGAGAGGGAAGTCAGTCATTTCCCGACTAATTTCGAACGCACAAATAGCGAGAGCAATGCTCTAATTGCTGCTTGGCTGTCGGAGTAGATATTTACCTTCCTTACTGTAATTAACGAAGCGAACATCCAATCCATAGCTTCCTTAATTGCGGTTACATCTGCTTGGAAAACACGACAGCGATCCGGAGCCTAAATTTGAGCTCGATGGGGAGCTCCTCGCAGAATACTCCCCCACCAACACTTCCGTCCAATTTCGTGCCATCTTTAAACAGATTTGTATGCCCTGTTTCCGAATGTTACGCCCTGCCCCCTCTTCCCTTGAAGGAAGCACCCTAGAGTATTTTTATTATTATTATTTATTAAACTTATATTAAAAACTAAATACGAAAAATGTATACTTAATTCAAATTCGGGCTCGGATGTGCTTTATAAAGTTGTTGATAGAGATGATATGATTGAATGTGGGGTTTCTTAACAATTTAATCCCGTTCATCCTCAAGTAATGATTTCTGGCGTCTACCGAATCGGGGCAAACCTGGAATATATGGCCAGTCAGAATGTGTTGATGTGTGTCAATGGCTTTATTTGTGTTCTCCATACGCCGGTGGGATATTGTGGGTGAAATATGCTCTCGGTTTATGGTAGTGTATTGGTGATGGGTGTAGTTTAGCCACTCTAGTTTCATTCTGGTGTTGAGATATCGTTTAATTGCTTACAGAATATCTCTCTTGTCGCATGTGGGTAAGACTCCGTCAGAAAATATGAGATTTGCAAGTGGTCTTTCGATTTCTTTGAAACTTTGGGAAATATTAGTTCTAGGTAAGATACATTCGAGCCTAAAAGGATTTTGAAAAATTTTCAAAATTGAGTCATCTACGCCATGTTGAAAATCGGGACCGTTTTTTTTTTCAAAAATCAATATTTCTTGAACCGTTGGATGGATTTCAATGCAATTTACAGACAATATAGAAACAAATAAGTAGTTTAAATTAGTATTATGTTAAAAAAAAAATTTCGAAATTTTGACCAAAAAAAAGTCAAAAAAATTTTTTGAATCAATTTTTAGTTGATTTGGCCAGTTTTTTAGATTTTCCGGTAAACACGTAACGATTCCTTATGATTTAACCTTTATTTTGAAAAAAAAAATTGTATGGTGTCTATAATAGTTCTCGAGATATTGCGATTTTAGTGGAAGCGCGCACGCACGGTTCGCGTACGCACGCACGGTTCGCGCTGCGTTATGTGTTCCTGTATGAAGTGACTGGAGCAGACTGCTGCAGGTCTGTGCGCGTTTTTCTACTCCCGCGCTGCGTAACAGCGAACTTCACGGTGCGCCCTCCCACTAAAATCGCAATATCTCGAGAACTATTATAGACACCATAAAATTTTCATTTTTCAAAATAAAGGTTAAATCATAAGGAATCGTTACGTGTATAACAGAAAATCTAAAAAACTGGCCAAATCAACTAAAAATTGATTCAAAATTTTTTTTTACTTTTTTTTGGTCAAAATTTCGAAATTTTTTTTTAACATAATACTAATTTAAACTACTTATTTGCTTCTATATTGTCTGTAAATTGCATTGAAATCCATCCAACGGTTCAAGAAATATTGATTTTTGAAAAAAACACGGTCCCGATTTTCAACATGGCGTAGATGACTCAATTTTGAAAATTTTTCAAAATCCTTTTAGGCTCGAATGTATCTTACCTAGAACTAATATTTCCCAAAGTTTCAAAGAAATCGAAAGACCACTTGCACATCTCATATTTTCTGACGGAGTCTTACCCATGTGGGATCTTTTTTTCAGTGCTAAGGAGGCTTGTTTGGCCGCACTGTCTGCCATCTCGTTCCCGTGAATTCCTATATGGCTTGGTATCCAAACTAAGTGTAAGGTAGTCTCTTTGCCAATGAGCGTATCTCTTATTCTGCTAATGGTGGATGAATTGGATAGAGGATCTAGATCTGCTTTTAGAACAGATTTGCTGTCGGTGCAAATGAGAGTTTTATGGTCTTTTCCGAGGTCAGGCTTATAGCATGGCAAAACTAAATGCGATGAAATATTTTCCATTTCAAGTACGCTTTGCTGTATTTAATTTTCATATATCGTTTGAGTTAAATTTTTTTTTTTGTTTTTTTTTTCAATTTTTTAAAATATTCACCTAAAAAAATATCGTTTGCTTTCTTGTTGTACAAATGAAAGTTTACTAATTTCATTTCAAATATTAATTTTTGCTTAAATGTACAGTGTGTGCAATAATTATAAGATACTTACTCTACATACTATATAACTCACTAATACATACCCAAGCATTGTGCTAATATACACACTTTTATAAAACACTCAAAACACATATACATACATGCACATTATGCGCATTTCTATAATATATATGCCTACAAATAAATATCAATTACAAATACATTTTTACAATTATAGCAAAAGTTGCGAAAAAGTAACTTTTCACTGTTTGAATTATGGAAAGATGTTTCAATACTTTTCGCAGTAAAATAGAAATTTGGCACTGAAAAAATACCAAAACGAAATACTAAAGTCTCTGAACTGTCGCCTCACCTGTCCACTTGCAGGAATGCTAGGATCAAACATGACGTTCGCAGTCGCACACGAAGAGATTATAGAACTATGATAGGCGTCCCGACGGGACATAGCCCAGTAGCAGCGTATGCTTGTAAGGGAGGAGTCTCGTACAGCGTGGAATGCAGGAAATGTAGGGAGCAGGGCTCAGGCCAACCTGTAGATCACCTCCTTTGCGGAAACAGGCTTAAGGGGGTATTCTGGTCTAGACGCCTTAATTTTAGGTATTTTTAAAACTAAGATAAAAAGAAATGAAAAACATTTTTACTATCCATTTTTTTATGGTTTTCATTAATATTGGAAAAGTATAAAAAAAAATTAATAAAAAAAAAATTTTAAAAATCGTGGAATTACAGGCCGGCGGAGTGGGGGCTACATAAAAAACGGTGCTCCATGGTTGACATGATTCCAACCATCTAAAACAAACAAATTAAAAAAATTCTTCATTAGTTAGGATTACGCCAAATCAAAGAAAACAAAATTCAAAAAATGGCGTCAACTTGAAAAAAAAAAGTTTTTACCCTCTTTTTTTACCTTTTCAAAATTTTTAAAAATACTTCAAACTTAAATTTTTCAATATTCGAGGCAGGCGCGATAGACAGATGTATAATAAAAAATTCTTATCAAACTGCAAAGCGATCGGTCCAGTAGAACTTGAGATATCATGACCACCATCTCAAAAAAGTAGTTTTGAAAAAATCGCGTTTGAGCAACAATTCCAATAGAATAACTTAGATCACCGGGTATATATTATAGAAGTATAAAGTATACACATATGTATAGAATAAATCGTCCCCTTAGTATAACAATAGCCTATGTGCTCATAGGCTATTATTTTTTTTATTGAATTTTTGGATTCTCCATCGTCGATTTTATATGTGGTCAAAATTTTGTCAAATTCTAGTTCCACAAAATGGGTCAAAACGTCAGTCAAAAAATAATAAATATTTACAGACATAACGAGATTTGAGTGAGAGCCACTTTCGACAAAAAGTTTGAAATTCATTTTCTCAAAACATCAAAAAATTTATAGGCTATTTTAATACTAAGGGGACGAAATAAAGGTTGTGTGGGATACAAAAGATTTTCTGGAAAGAACGAGTCCTCAAGTCGTCCGGTAACATCTGCTGTTCATTGTGCGATTCGCTCCACTCGATCGGCTTAGACGTCACAAAATCCGCTGTATCTCCGAAAATAATTCGAATTTTGAAAAATCCGTTGAAGGGTATATTTTTGAAGGTCTAAACTTTGAAAATATGCAAAAAAATCGATTTTCTCAAATTTCTAAACCAGAATACCCCCTCTTAAAATATCTGGGACATCACAGTTTGATGAATTGGAAGATATCTCAGAACTAACAGTAGGTTGGAAAATTCATAATAGAAACAAGCACCATGCGAGTTGACTCGACATAACTCATGGTCTGCGTCTGGTATAGCTATAGACCGAACCGTTCTGTGCGTGAATGCAAGTCAACCAGTTTAACCTCACCTAACCTAACCACTGAATGGGTAAAAAGTTAGAAAAAGTACAAGGAATCTGCCAATTTCGATCATCGGTTCCTGTTTCTCCCACTGGAGCATAGGGCCTCAGTAAAACACTTCCATCTGATTGCAAGAAGCTTGATTTTGTTCCAAGTTTTTTCCTGACGTTTCAACTTCCTTCTGAACAATTCTAGATAAGAATATTCCAGATATTTTTAAACGCCAACCTTGCGAGCACCTTGTGGATTCCAATCCAGTGCTTGACCACAGATTTCATTTGCATCCTTGCGAATCGTTTGCCCAATCCACCTCCACTTTCGCAGTTTTATCATGTGAGCTACCGGCTGAATTTTGCACCTCTCGTATAGATCGTCCTTGCTTATGGTGTTGGGCCACCAGATCTTCAATATCCTACGAAAATATAAGTTCACACAGCTTGGCATTTTGATTTCGATCCAATTATTTGAGAGCCAGGTTTCCGATACATACAAGAGTACTGATAGTACATTTTTCCTAAAGGTGCGTAATTTTGTATGTACGCTGAGGATGTTCCAGATAGCTCGGAGTTGTGCATACGCCCGGTTCGCTTTATTTATTCTAGCGACAGTTTTGGTAATCACGTATGGTGGCCGTCGTGAGCAATAAGCTCAATCATCAGTTATATTCGTCTGCTGTTCGTTTTGCTGCATTTTATCAATGCTATAGTTTTGGTTGCTGCCGCATTCGTCTCGCATCATTCCTACGCCTCCAGTCACTGCTGCGAAGTTCCACGATAATTCGTGTTGCAAAAGATTGTACCCCCCTCCATTTTTCATTCGACTGAAGCATTTGCGGAATTAGGTTATGGAACGTCAGAAACACACCCGTTGTTCTTGCTAGGTCATCACGTTCCTTAACAAAGCTGCTGCAATAAAAAGCCACATGCTCGACCGCCTCCTCTTCGTCCAAGCATTCTGGACAATAAGAACTACCAGCTAAGTCTCGGCAATGCAGATATTTTTGGAAGCTTCCGTGTCCACTTAATAGCTGCGTTAGGAAGAAATCAACGTTCGACAGATCCACTCGTTAATTCGTAGAATCTACTTATGCGGTCACCGCCCTTTTGATAACTGGACCCATTTTGATTGCCAGTCAGCTATCGAGGTAGAACGTTCTGCTTGCTTGAGTTTCTCTGTCGGCTTCGTACCTTGCGAGCGAACAACGCATTGAAATTATTAAAATTCACTATAAAAATGGTGAAATTTTCGCAGAGATGGCTCGTAGAACTCGAACATTTTTGGGTCATCGTAAAGCACCTTGTCGGACCGCAACTCAGAAAGCGGTGAAAAAATTCGAGCTGTTGGGACAAGTTAGTGATGTGAAGAATAAAACCTGTGCACGTCGCTCAAGAACAGCGAACGTCATTACTCCATATTTTGCATAAAGATTTTGGTCTTAAGACTTATTAAGTCCAATTAACCTAAAAACTCAAGCCGGCCGATCATCAAAAACGTCGAGTCTTTGCTTGGGTTGTTGAAATGCTTCATGCTTCATGCAAGCAATGATCCGGAATTCCATCGAAAAATCATCTTGAGTGATGAGGCCCATTTCCACTTCGGTGGCTTCGTCAAGAAGAAAAAATTGTCGGATCTGGGGCTCAGAAAATCTAAGAGTTATTGTTGAAAAACCTCTCTATCCTCAACGTGTTACTGTTTGGTGCGGTTTATGGTCCAGCGGAGTCATTACTTTTTCGAAAATGAAGCTGGAGCAACAGTTACGGTGAATGGATTGCGCTATCGAGAGATGATTAACACTTTTTTTATGACCGGAATTGGATGGTTCTGGATGGATCTGGACAACGTTTATTTTCAACAAGACGGCTCTGCGTGTCACACAAACAACGAAACCATTGATCTTTTATAAATATAACACCTCTTTTTGGGAAACCCTTTATATCTCAAAAAAAAAAAAGCATTATTATAACTAAAAAGCAAACATTATTAAAAATATTTGTTATTGTAAATTTTCCAAGTCAAAGATAGAAAATTAATAAATTTTCCAACTCAAGTAGAAAGACCTAAGCCTCACATCATCACACACTTGACTGCCCGTCAAACTCACACCAAGGGTGCCTGTCAAAAAATAAGAGGAATAAGAGTATTTTTACTCGTACTTTTGTACAATGTTAGGGATGTCAAGTTTTTTAATTGTAGTTGCTTTGCCACAGAGTATTCTGCAAAGACCTTCCCCTCAAACTCAAATTCAGGCTACCGGATCACTGCAATGTGTTCCAAGCAGAGGTGGCCGCAATCAAAGAAGCAGCTGACTGGCTACTTACTTGCGTAATAACTGTTAAGAAGGTAAATATTTACTACGATAGCCAAGGGGCTATGAGGGCCCTAGGCTCTAATATGGTGCACTCGAAACTGGTCAGGGAATGCCTGGTTTCACTTTCGATTGCATCAGAATTATTCGAAATTAGGATGATCTAGGTACCTGGTCATAGTGACATTGCTTGAAACTGCGAAGCCGTTGAGCTGGCCAGACAAGAGGCCTGTGAAGTAGTGTGCCCGCGAAAGGAGAGGATCAGGATCCCCTTGACAACGTACGCTCTACTCGTGGACCAACTCAGCGAGCGCTGGGCAAGTAAACGAACGTGTAAGGCCGCGAAATACTTCTGGCCACGTTTGGCAGGGAGACGTTCGGGGGACATTCTGAGGATGACAAAAGCTCAGCTCTAAAATTTTGTGGGCATCCTCACGGGGCACTTTCCGCGGGGTATACATGCCGTGAGACTCGGAATTTCTTCGAGTCCTTTTTGCGCTGGATGGAGGATGAGGTGGAATCATCTCAGCACCTGCTTCTTAGCTGCCTTGCTCTCGCGGGACTAAGATTTAAGCATCAGTTATTTTCTCCGCCTGCTGACATAGCAGGTCTTGATATCGAAAATCTGATGAACTTCATCAGCAGAATAAAACGGCTAACACAACCGCAAATTAGTCACCGTTTATAGTCCACAAATACTCAAACTTTTCAATGTGCAAATATTCCTTTAGAGATTTTTAGTATTTCTAATATAACTAAATTAATGCTTAATATAATACAAAAAATGCCATATGATAAATACAAAAGCAAAAGCTAAAAAAAAAGTATTGAAACACCTCCGAATCAGTGCTGGACGTTATTTAAAAACATACATATTTTTATACTAATTATTCAACATAATCTATAATTTTATATATTTCTATTGTCTTCCTCTCTTCAATACGTCTGTGTTTCCCCGCTCAACTGTTGATAACTTGCGAACGATCCTCCATAACTTTGTGTCTCTAAAACTCAACCAAACTAAAACCAAAAAACTTTCCCAAAACTACTGTGTTCTACCTCTATTCCTGTGTGTGTTTGCGTGCCTAAAATGACTTAAATGCAATGAATATTGAAAAAAATATACTCACTCTTAATTACAAAAACAATTAATTTATAAAATGAAAAAAAAAAAAATCAAAAACTGCTTTTGCAAATGTACAATATTTGCACATAATTATGAAATTAATTGTTTTCCTTCTTAAATTTGCCATTAATTTTGTTGATTTTTTATATTGCCATAAATGTTCTGAAAAAAAACAAACCATAAACTATATATTTATGTACAACAACAACTAAATATGCACCAAATGTGTTCAACTAAACAACATAACCATTTACTACTATGTACTCCGCCGCTCCGTTTGTGTTGAAATGAAACCATGAACTATTGAACCATTGAACTATTGAACTATTTGTACGTACACCTTTAAACCGCAAATGTTTAAAAATCACATTGAAAATCAATATTCACTTAATACCAAAAACAAAAAATATATGTATGTCACAAAATAAACAGATTTTCAAAAAGAAGGTAATTTCCTGCGATTTAAATTATTTTACAACCACCCTAACCAAAAAAAAAACCAAAAAAAAAAATATTATATTATATTATATTTTACAACAAATTACTCGTTTTACTGTAGCGCTCCCTCCAAAACTATATAAATTTAATCAATTCAAATTGCTTGCTCTTTGCTGTTGCTCATTGTTTGTGTTGTTAAATTTTCGAAAACTCTAAATGTTAACTGTAGTCTTTCAAAAATTAAAAATACATATACACACATAAAATGTAACTGTAGCATGCCCGATTCCTTTTACATAGTAGAATTTATGAAACACAAATAGAATCCGAATTGGCGCATTTTGTAGCTTAGCAAACCTCAAAAAAAAAACGAACTAAAATTTTAACCAAAATTTTTGTATTCCGCAGTTTAGATGAATTAGTGTATATTCTATATGAAATTGGCGCCAATGCAAGCATAAAAATTCTCTACATAATTTTTATAAAATTCCTCAGCTTCTCCCAAAACGCATTTCAACGAAATCAATTTAATACTAAGACTTTTGGTTTTTCCATTTCCTCTCGCATTCCTTAGGAAGTCGGCGAAGAGTCGAAGTTGGCGCGTAGTATCGAGCGAGTACGCGATCTGATACGCAAGAAACGGCAGGAGCGCAAAGAGCGTAGGGAGCGAAAGTATGCCACCAAGTTCCAGCAAATCGTTATCGAGGCGCAGCAGGCGGCGGCGCAGGTGATCGAAAAGCCAAACCTTATAACGGAGACTAAATTACATAGATTAAGTTATCAAGTGAGTGTCTAAGTTCCTCTCCTTCTCCTTTGGATTCAACTTTTTCTCTTTCTCTTCTTTTTTCATCCTTTTATTTATTTTTTCTTTTCTTTTTTTCCCTTTCCCTTTTGCTTTTGCTTTTCTTTTTATTTTTTATTTTACTTTCAATTTTATTTTTATTTTTCCTTTAATTTTCTTTTTCCCTTTCTTGTTTATATTCTTTTCCTTTTTCTTTCTCTTTTTATTTGTCGTTGTTCTTTAAATTTTCATTTTCTTTCCCACTATCTATTTTTTAATTTTCTTTTTCCTTTTCCTTCTCGTCTTCCTTTTCCTTTTGATTTTCCTTTTACCCTTTTCCTTATCCATATCCTCACATTTATCCTTATCCTTACCCTTATCCATATCCTTATCCTTATCCTTATCCTTATCCTTATCCTTATCCTTATCCTTATCCTTATCCTTATCCTTATCCTTATCCTTATCCTTATCCTTATCCTTATCCTTATCCTTATCCTTATCCTTATCCTTATCCTTATCCTTATCCTTATCCTTATCCATATCCTTATCCTTATCCTTATCCTTATCCATATCCTTATCCTTATCCTTATCCTTATCCTTATCCTTATCCTTATCCTTATCCTTATCCTTATCCTTATCCTTATCCTTATCCTTATCCTTATCCTTATCCTTATCCTTATCCTTATCCTTATCCTTATCCTTATCCTTATCCTTATCCTTATCCTTATCCTTATCCTTATCCTTATCCTTATCCTTATCCTTATCCTTATCCTTATCCTTATCCTTATCCTTATCCTTATCCTTATCCTTATCCTTATCCTTATCCTTATCCTTATCCTTATCCTTATCCTTATCCTTATCCTTATCCTTATCCTTATCCTTATCCTTATCCTTATCCTTATCCTTATCCTTATCCTTATCCTTATCCTTATCCTTATCCTTATCCTTATCCTTATCCTTATCCTTATCCTTATCCTTATCCTTATCCTTATCCTTATCCTTATCCTTATCCTTATCCTTATCCTTATCCTTATCCTTATCCTTATCCTTATCCTTATCCTTATCCTTATCCTTATCCTTATCCTTATCCTTATCCTTATCCTTATCCTTATCCTTATCCTTATCCTTATCCTTATCCTTATCCTTATCCTTATCCTTATCCTTATCCTTATCCTTATCCTTATCCTTATCCTTATCCTTATCCTTATCCTTATCCTTATCCTTATCCTTATCCTTATCCTTATCCTTATCCTTATCCTTATCCTTATCCTTATCCTTATCCTTATCCTTATCCTTATCCTTATCCTTATCCTTATCCTTATCCTTATCCTTATCCTTATCCTTATCCTTATCCTTATCCTTATCCTTATCCTTATCCTTATCCTTATCCTTATCCTTATCCTTATCCTTATCCTTATCCTTATCCTTATCCTTATCCTTATCCTTATCCTTATCCTTATCCTTATCCTTATCCTTATCCTTATCCTTATCCTTATCCTTATCCTTATCCTTATCCTTATCCTTATCCTTATCCTTATCCTTATCCTTATCCTTATCCTTATCCTTATCCTTATCCTTATCCTTATCCTTATCCTTATACTCATCCTTTTAATTTTTCTTATCTATGTCCTTATCCTTACCTTTATTCTTATCCTTATCTTTATCCTTATCCTTACCTTTACCCTTATCCCTACCATAATCCTTATCCTTATCCTTATCCTTATCGTAGTGCTTTCCCTTATCCCAATCCATATCCTTATCCTAATACTTATACTTATCATACTTACTTACATATTCTCATCCTTAACCTCATTTATCTTAATCCTAATCCTTATACTTATCCTTTTAATTTTTCTTATCTATGTCCTTATCCTTACCTTTATCCTTATCCTTATCTTTATCCTTATCCTTACTTTTACCCTTATCGCTACCACAATCCTTATCCTTACCTTTACCCTTATTCCTACCATAATCCTTATCCTTATCGTAATGCTTCTCCTTATTCTCATCCATATCCTTATCCTTATTCTTATACTTATCCTTATTCTTAACCTCATATTTATCCTTACCCTAATCATTATACTTACCCTTATCCCTTCCATTTTTCTTATCCATGTCTTTATCCTTTTCTTTTTTCTTATCCATGTCCTTATCCTTGTCTTTATCCTTATCCTTACCATAATCCTTATCCTTTTACTTATATTTATCCTTATTCTTATCTTTAACCTCATTTTTATCCCTATTCTTATCCTTATACTTATCCTCATCCTTGTCCTTATATTTATCATTATCCTTTTCCTTTCCTTTCCTTTCCTTTCCTTTCCTTTCCTTTCCTTTCCTTTCCTTTCCTTTCCTTTCCTTTCCCTTCCTTTTCGTTTCGTTTCCTTTCCCTTTACCTCTTCTTTTCCGTTTCCGTTTCTTTTCCTTTTCCCTTTCGTCTTCCTCTCCCTTCCCTACTTCTTCTTCCTCTCTCTCTCTTACTCACACTTTCAACTTATATATTAAATTGTATTTCATATTCTTTTTTTCGCCTACTCTTCTCTTTCCTTCAGGAATCTATGAATCGTCCGGTGTCCGGTTCAGATTTCGGCTTTCAGATACCGCTCAAAGACACCTTGCACACCATAATTGACGGCGTGGAGAGTGAAAATGAGCTTCCCGAACAACAACAACAAACACATTTGCAGTCACCTACACAACAATTGCATCAACAACAACAGCTCATGCTGCTGCAACAACAGCAGCAACAATTACATCACATGCAATTGCAACAGCAAGTGCCGTCATTCGATGGCATTACGACAACAACAAGCTCCTGCCAATTAGACAATAATAGCCGCAACGACTACAATACGCTTTATCCGCAAGCGGAACGTCGTCTGTTACATCAAGTGTCTTCCGGTTTCGGCACCCAACACAACGATTCACGCGACGAGCCCACATACACCGAGTCCATTGAGTTACGACTTATGGGTCAATATAATTCGACTGATACCGATCCGTATGCGAATGATCAGCGTAGCGGCTCGTTTATGCGTGGCGATTCGCTGCAGGATACATCGTCGCGTCGTTACTGCAGCGAGGAGCATGATGAGGCTTATTTGCAATATCAGAAGTCATTGTTGACGCGCTCTCCCAGCTATAGGAAGTCGTTGGACCGCCTATCGCAATCGAGCGATCAGTCGCAACGTTCGCTCATACCTTCGCGTAGTCTGAAGTCTGACGAGGATTTGCATTTAAGTGTGCGCCGACACTCAAGCGGCCACTCGTTGAATACCATCTCTATGGAACATGAAGAGCTGCTGTCGCATCAGGGTAATTTACGTGATGAGCTGTTGAATTGCGAGCATAAGGAGTTATTTCAATTTCTCCAAGATGATGCAGACAATAGCAATAATTATTTCAGTGAAACTGTTGGTTATGGGTCGGCGATTGTTGATGCCGACACAGATTCGCTGATTGTCGATGCGCGCAGGGAGGAACGCAAACCGTCGACGAGCAGCATCAAATCGAATTTGAGCTATATTTCTAACTCGATAATGCAGCAGATTGAGCAGCGTCGCAATGGCAGCCATGCATCCAGCAATGGTAACGGGCATGACAACGAAGTATTGCCACTGGTTGAGCATTCCGAATTCGATAACATCATACAAAGTTTCGAGAAAGAATTAGAAGAGATTAAGCGTTCAACAACGTCGCTGGAGCGACGCTTGTCCACACTATCAGAGCCCTCGCCTGCTGCCGATGAAGCCAATAAAGCCATATTCGATCATATCGCTGTCATTACAGGCGCTTCCGAACGTTCTGCCGCCGATGAAGTTGTACACCCACTCAATCCGTATGACAGTTATGATCTGTCAACGGTGCCACGACGTCAGCATTCGTTACTCACAAGCACCGATCGCAATTCGGTGAAAATTAAGCGTCGCAGTCTTGAGAAGCAACGCAAAATCGACGAAGACTTTAGCATATCAAATGAAATACGTAAAATCTGTGATCAAATTCATGCCCCATTCGTGACAATCGAATCGATGGCAGTGGCGGCTACTGTTACAGCTGCAGCCAAATCGCCATTTGCACGCCACAAGAGCGATCAGTTTAGCGCACAATTTGATCGTTTCAAGCGATTGTCGCTGATTGAACGTGTCGATGAAGTACCTGAAGAGGAGAAACCCATATCAACGCTGCGCATGGAGTCGGAGAAACTACCACGCAAGTGCCTCACCACCGACGCCATCCGATTGGACAGCTTATCGCTGAAGAGCACAAACTCATATGAGAATTTGCTAATACAAAAACAACAGTTAAGCCGTCAACAGAGTAAACAACGTGATGGCGGCTCTTTGTCTTCGTCGGGTGTGGCAGTACCACCAACGCCACCGACGTCACTCAAGTCGCAACTCGAACCGCCAACACTAGCACAAATATCCTCAATCAAGACCACGCCGCCGCTAGCGGCACTCACTGAGCACCAACAACATTACCATGCCTCGAAAATACATGACCCACCTCCACCACTACCACCAAAACAACCACTACTTGCGTCAGCAACAAGAACCACCATTTCCACCACTATCACCACCACCACCACCTCGACCATCCGCCCAAGGGCTGCCGGCGTTGCGGGCGATATGCGTACCAAACGCTTCGCCGAGCATCCACAATCGACTCTAGACAAAGCCGCTTCCTTTCAATCCGCACGCACCGAATCGCATAGTTCATGCGGTGGCGGTTATGCCGACACCAGTTCGGTACTGGCACTGGGATACAGCGTACCGGGTGCACGCTCTTCTGCGGGCGGTGCTATGGTAACGGAGACCGCCGAGCCAACACAGAAGTCGGCCTTCTCACGGCTGACTGAAAAACCATGGCATTGTCTGGTCTCCTACGTAGACGATCTCACAGTAGGTGGGAGACGTAACTCGCAGGGAGCATACAATGATCCCATGACTTTTCCAAGTTTCGGACAAACGAAACCACCGAAAGTGCCAGACGATTGTTTTCCGCAAAAGTGTTACGAACAGTAAGTAAGATTAGATACATAATTAGATGTTGAATATGACCGTGAGTTCGAAGTAGAAGAGATATATATTTTATGGACTATTGATTTTTTCATTTGGAATATTTTTTTACAAGTTTCGAAACGTTCACAATAAGAAAGTATATAATATATCTACAGATGTTATTATAACCTTCCAAATTTTCAAAATTTTGTATTGCTCCTGATCATTAATGATTTGTTAATGTCGACATAAAATAATTTCTCAAAATTTCCCAAATAAAATTATATTTAGAGGTTAAACTACAACTGCATTCTATCCAAGTTTAAGGCAGAGATCGCATAGCTCATAAAAACCGAAATTTAAAGCACATTCAAATTCAAGATATGCTTTTGTGCACTTTTTTTAATTTTCCTGGTCATTGTACTATCTTATGACGTGTTCCGAAAAGAAATGTTTCAAGCCAGATCATCTCATCTGTCATAAAATAAGGCAAATCAGTTGCGAGTTTCTTCACCTGTAAAATGAGCTCGGCATCGAGCAAGTAACAACAATAGAACCTACTGGATTTTTTCTGATATGAAATTTTATCATATTTGGGGAAATCATAATTCATTAAATTGTCGGAATCTCTGCTGAGGCTTTCGATCACTTCGTTCTTTTCCACGCTTATTAGGCTTTCATGTCCCTCAATTGGCTTGGTATAGAGAGCTGGCCTGCCTTGTTTCTCAAGGTATAGAGAGCTGGCTTGCCTTGTTTATCAAGGCCAAGAAGGAGTTCGCGTTTTCTCAGCTATCCGTATTCTGTAATTTGTGTTTGTATTGGCAATATTCCGATGGTAAGGGTTAATATTCCAAACGAAAACTCTGCCTTGAGACATAACATAGCTTAAAGTCGCTTCGGCAGTAGGTCTATGGTTGAGGATGAGTACGAATCAACTTCTGTTCCGCACCTGAGTTTGTCTCACGTAATATTATTACTATGCTCGAAGTATTAACAGGCTTACCATAGATATAAACTGCCTGCGGGATTTCCTTAAAAGCGTGTCATAAGGATGACTTCGGTTTTATATTTGGTGAGTTCCAGGCCGTGGCTCCTCAAGCCATATTTGCGCCTTTATCATGACTTGGTTCAGCTTCCTTTTAGCGCCCTCAGTGTCCCGAGCTGGTATGACCGCCGCTATATCGTCTGCGTATCCCACTAGATATGTGTCTTCTGACATTTCTCTGGCGTAGCTCAGATTCCAGAGATCGCGTCCGAGAATAGATTCTTGAGCTGCGCCAGACGTTATCGCTTTTGTTTTCTAGCCATTTCGTGGGTCGTAAAACAGTACACGCTCACTCAGGCAGCAGGTATGCAGGTATTCGAAATATTTCTCGTAGTGCCCTTATAATGACTATCCATTGTAGGTTGTTAAAGGCGTTTCGTAAATCAAGCGTTGCCAGGACGGTGATGCGGTTCAGGTAGTGGTGTCTGCGTTGAGCACTGCTTACAATCTCCTCTATTGCGCCAAGAGTTGATTTTCCGTGTCGCAATTCGTATTTCCTTGCTGACAACCCTCCTCCACTCTCAACAGACTCTGCAAGCCTGCGCTGTATGAGTTTCTCAAACAATTTCCCGGCGCTGTCCAGCATGCGAACCGGACGTCAGGCTGGCCGTAGCGCTGGCTCGCCCTGACCCATACTGATCAGCGTCAAGTTCTATATTTTCCACAGCTTGGGGAAAATGCTTTGAGCAATGACTGCATTGTAAACGTCAAGCATCACATCTGGTCGGCTTTCAGCCACAAGTTTGAGAGCTTCCGCTGGGATACCATCTGGGCGTGGAGCTTTGTTGCTTTTGAGGCTTCTCGCCGCATGTTACAGGGTCCGGCACTCGAAGTGTAACAAATTAAAAAGGTCATAAATTTAGTTTGGAAAATTACTTTTATTCAATTCAAAGTAAAAAATGTGTGAAAGTAATACAAAATTAAGAATCAATTTGCTCGATATGACCACCTTTTGGCTTGTTTATGACCTTGAGACGGTCCAGAAACGAATCCTAAGCTGCCCGAATGTGACTTGCGGGTATTTTGGCACACTCGTGGACAATGGTTTTTTCAGCGCCTCGAGACTGGTGAATCTTTTAGTTCTTACCTTTGCTCTCCAAAATGACCCAAAGAGAATAACTCCATCGGATTCGCGTCTGGTGAATTTGAGAGCCATTGTGTGAACGTTATGAAGTTCGGACGTTCGTTCTCATTCTTGGTTCACTCCATTGTTGTGAGACGGTGCCGAGTACTATTGAAACTTCCATGGTCTGCCACCGAAATTTTTTGCTGTCCACGGCTTTAAAGCAACCTCCACAATACTTTCCCTATAATATTTCGCATTTACCTTGACGTCAGGCTTGATAAAAACGATTGGAAAGCGCTCATCTGCGCTTACAGGGACCCAAACCATTACCTGTGGCGGGTACTGCCTCCTGGTGGCCAATTGAAGACTCAAATTCTCGTATGAACGGTTGGTCAAATAAACCCTATCGTTTTGAGAGTTTTGAATTGCTCGATTTGGAAAATTTTCAGAAAACACAATGTTCGGAACACGGAAATTGACCGCTTTCGGCCAAGCGAAGCAACTCCTTCGCTCTCTCAAGTCTGACTTGTTGCTGCTTTAGTGTGAGATCATGCGCCTTTTGGATCTTGTAAGACTTGACTTTGAGATTAGTTTTCAGCATGCGGCGGATGCTACGGTCAGATATTTTCAGTTGTTGGCCATTTGGTTGGCACTTCATCGGGGATTTCGCTCAAATCGCTTCTTCACTTTTGAACAACTTCTCGTGACGTTGTAGTCTTTTGATGACCACCTCCATGACGTTTTGTAACGCTACCAGTATCATTGTAACGAGTAAAGGGTGCGATAAACAAAGCCTTTATTTACTTCAAGATGCGAACAATCGCTGGTTGTGATTTTCCAGCCAAATATTATGCAATCACACTTTTGAAAACATTACTGATTTTCTTTTTTCGCGTTTACTCTAGGCAAAATGCTTCCGCGCGCTTGTAAACAATACTCTGTACCGTCATTTAGCCAACTAACAGACAGCTGATACCCGTACATCAGCTGCGCGAGCAGTCTGAAGTTGGTTGCACTTCAAGTGCCGGACCCTGCAGCAGTCGTAGCAGCATCCAGCAGCTAAAGATCGCCCATAAAACAGTTTTAAACCATTTGCGCAACAATTTTAAGCAAAAATATGGGATTTCTTTTCCCCAAACTAATAGGTAGACACGCCCAAAGGATGGGTGTGCCAACACATGACTTCTGTAGAAGTTATCTAGAAGAGGACGAGAAGGAGACAATATCACACCTACTGTGCTACTGTTCTGCTCTATCCAGACGCAGGTTTATTATTCTGGGTGAACAATTTTTTGATGAGTTGGAAGATCTCAGTTCTACAGAAATCGGAGATATTTGAAAATTTTTGAAAAGCACACAATGGTGAGAGAGACAGGGACAAGCTCCCCACGCGGCATCACAATGGGCTATGAGCCTGAGTGTGTCCCACAGAATAACTGCTTCAACCTAACCTAACCTAAAATAACCTAACCTTCCCCAAACTAATAAGTTTCATGCTGCGTGTCAAATAAAGTATTTTTCATTTTGTTAGGCGTTTTTATTACATTTATTTTTATAATTATTTACATACTTTCATACCATTTCCATAAATTAGTTGCGTTCATATTTTTCATAGAATTAACTACAATTAATATGCAACATTTCTTTAGCCATAATTAAATTCTTCTAATACTTCTTTCTATTCCACAAAATATTTCTTACTTTTCTATTTTTCTCCATTTTTAAACTTGCTCTTTTGTACTTTTCTCTTACTCTCACTTTCGTGCCTTCACTTTTTCTCTCACTCCTATGCAAAACCAAAAACAAAAACAACCGTATACTTTCAGCTTCTATTTCCGCTGTCCATGGTTCATGTCGTGCATGGACACGAAGAGCGCCAAACATTGGACACGCATAAGGACGGCTGTCTTGACGGTTGTCGATACTCCAGCCTTTGAGTGGTTTGTGCTAGTGCTCATATTCGCGTCGAGCATCACACTCTGTTTCGAGGACATCTATTTGGATAGTAATAAGACGTTGAAGCGCGTACTCTACTGGACGAATTTCTCATTTTGTCTCATCTTTGTCGTTGAAATGGTATTGAAATGGTTGGCGTTGGGGTTTTCCAAATACTTTACGAGTTTTTGGACGATATTGGATTTCATTATAGTCTTCGTGAGTAGCAAAGAATTTTAAAAACCAATGAAAATATAACATAAAAAAAATTGTAAAAAAAAAAAAAATAAAAAATGTTTCTCCCATTCAGGTATCCGTTTTCTCATTGCTCATCGAAGAGAACGAGAATCTCAAGGTTTTGCGTTCGCTGCGCACATTGAGAGCTTTGCGTCCATTGCGTGCCATCTCACGGTAAGTTGTGCAGTGTGCGATAAGCTTGTGAGCCCCTTTTTGGGGCCATTCACCTTTGCTTAGTAAAACTAAAACATGCTAGATTTGTAAAAACTGTATAACTGAAATGAAAATTGAAAATTTTCGCCCAAATATGCGTATCTTATTGAATTTTTATCAATACTTTTTATATTTGTCATGCTCCATGCTAATTCTGCCAAGCTAAAACTATTGATGTATTTGTAATTGTGTAATTTTATTCTTTGAGTCTTTAATATTATATTTATGCATCAACTTTCTACTTTCAGATTTCAGTCTGCCCTTTTGACTTATTTCATTAAAAAACAATTTACTTATATACTCAGCTACTAATTTTCTACAACTTTGCCTTTGACGCTTGTACTTGTGCACATTTCTTGTAATTTTCTTATGTTTACGTATAGAAAACTATGATTTTCAACTTTCTTATTGTATTTTAAATGACATTTACAACAAAAAAAAAAAAACAAGAAAACCAACAACAAGATACAATTTGGAAGTGTTTAATACAATCTCGTCTTCTTTATGAATTTCGAATAGAAATAATTAAGCCACACCGAAAAGTACCGTATAGCTGTGCGAGAATCCTGTATTTGAATGACAACACAGTACTTAGCAGTACTGAGTATTCCCGTGCTCCAAAAAAAAAACAAAAAACAAAAACAAAACAAACAGTAAATGTATACCGTTTACCGTACTTCCTGTACTTCCTTTTAGGCAGCCAGTTCCTAATAAATATTAAGTCGAAATTCAGCAGCTGAAAATTGTACCCAATCCGGTTGTTAATTGTGTTGATTCAAATTTGCGTACAGTTGTATTTGCGCACAAAAAGTAATAAAAACAAGCAGTAAACAAAATTTTTTGAAGTGAAACTTCTTAGGCGTCGATGGAGGAGCGAGAATGGAGAGTACAATTTCAAGGCCATGCAACGTTTTGGGCACTTTCGTTCCGCGAGAGAGAAAAAAGATATAACGTAGAGGAAACGGAGAGAGAGAGCTATACCTTATATATATATATCTTAGAGACACTTTAGGCTATTTTTCCTGAGTTTTTGCTTGTGGTTGCTAATTTCTAGTGAGAAATATCAGGTCAGTCCATAAGTTCGTGCGTATTTTACCCATAATTTCACTTTTGTACGATTTTTGCATACAAAAATTATTCGCGGAATATAACGGAACAATTTATATTTTCTTTGATATATTGTGCATTCAACAAGTCATTTTAATCGCGGATAGAAGCGCGTGTTGTTAAAAAATAAAATGGAATCTTCGAACGCGTATAAGAGGCATATTTTGTATTTTTTTATAAAAGTGGTAAAAATGCAATAACTGCTGCTGCAGAAATAAACACGGCTCACGGAGAGGATACCGTGAGTGTAAGACTGTGCAAAAGAGGTTTTCAAAATTCCGAAGTGGTAACTACGACGTGGAGGATGCCCCGCGCGCTGGTCGTTCAGAAGTCTTTAACTCCGACGTCTTGCTCGAACTCGTGGAAGCTGAGCCAAATTTGACAGTCGATATGATAGCTCAGAGGTTACATTCATCGCATTGAACAGTTCACAGGCACCTGGTTCAGTTGGCAAAGGTTTCAAAGCTGGGAAAATGGGTGCCGCATAGACTTTCCATTGCCAACCTTTAGCAGAGCGTGAATGTGTGTTCTCAGCTGCTGCAACGGCTTGTAAATGAAAGTTTTTTGAACCGTATCATTACTGGTGATGAAAAATGGATCCTTTAGAATAATCCTGTTCGCAAACGCCAATGGTTAGATAAAGATGAAAGACCAGAACCGACCTCTAGAGATGGCATTCACCCCAAGAAGACGCTCCTGTCTATTCGGTGGGATATGGCCGGTATTGTTTATGAACTTCTGGAACCAAACCAGACGATAACTGCTGATTATTATTCCCATCAGCTATCAAACCCGAATGAGGCACTTAAAAAAAATCGACCGTCTTTAGTGAATAGACGCAAAGTTTTGTTTCACCACGACAACGCAACACCTCATACCGAAAGGCAAACATTAGGCAAGCTGAACGAGCTCGGATGGGAGGTAATGCCGCATACACCATACTCTCCGGATGTTGCACCTTTTGATTATCACCTTTTCCGTGGACTTCAATCCAATACGAGTAACAAGAACTACTCCTCAAAAGGAGCTATAAAAAGGGATATCGAAGTGTATTTTGGCTCCAAGGACGAACAATTTTTTGAGCAAGGAATTAAAAATTTGCCTAAACGTTGGGCAGACATTGAAAATAATGAAGGAAACTGCTATATTTTTGGTGCCTACTTTTTGGCGCTTATTTCCGTTTCCTAGTGCTAGTGCTTGTGCGTACTATAAAGTGCTATCCATTCCGGCGTCGGGTTTATTGGTATTGCCTTGTGGTAATTTGTTTCGTTGCTGCGGTCCTGGGATCGCTGCGTTTGTGCGGGTGATAAATGCACGGAGTAGTGCGCGTTGTTGCCACGGCTTCGTGTCCGGCGTTTACCTGCACCGGTCGACCCTTCTCCGTTTTTTGTAAATTTTGTCTATTTGTATTCTCTGCAAACGTTGTGAATTTATTTAGATATATAACTTCTCTCTCTCTCTCTCTCTCTCTCTCTCTCTCTCTGATTCTCTATCGGGTCTCTCCCTCTTTGTTTGTCTGCCTTGAAAGTTTCACTTCTGTTATGTGTACTACGCTACACGCACTTTTTTTAATAAATGTTAAAAACAAGTAGTAAAAAAATTTTTATTTTTTTAATAAATGTAAGTGCCACACTAGCACTTCGCCAAAAATTATTTATATCTGAAATTTATGTGCAACTTTTTGTGCTGCAAACACAGAGCAATTCGTGTTACACTTTGCCTTCCAAATCGTTAATTCGCCTAGTCCAACATTTTGAGCCCAGTTATTGTTTAGAGTTTGAATCCTTTGTAACCACTATTTGTTTGAGCCCGCACCTTGCACCTCTCAATCCTGTTTGTATGTATGTCTTAATTGTAGGTACTCACTACTGCTATACGGCACACAAACTAACACACAACTCATCCTTTCACCAACACCGCTATCCCTGTCACTATGCTATCCTTTTGTATTTAAAAAAAAGTTTTCTTTGCCAAATAAAAAAAAAATTAAGTGGATAGTTATTTCCTCGCATGTGTGTTTGTAATTTTTCACCGTATAAAGCGATGAAAGTAATTAGTTGCTTAAGAGCCCATTACCCAACTAACCTCCAAAATGATAGTTTACTTTATCGTACCGATAAGCCTATTTTCGACGATATATTTACAAGTTAGTTGCCGCATCCTTTAAAATGTATAGTTAGCTTTAAAGACGGCTACCACTACTGAAACCTAGGAAACCCGCCAACCAAGGGGATTCTTATCGTCCGATAACACATCTTTCCCCAGTAGTGAAGACTCTTGAAGTCCTTCTACTCCCACTCTTTACGAAACATCTGACACCAGCCTCACACCTGCATGGCTTCCGAAGAGTGCACAGCACCACCCCGGCACTCACCGTCATTAACACTCAGATAAACCGCGAGCTCAACTAAAATCGCCCCTGCGAGAGGACTGTCCTAGTGGTGTTGGGCTTTGAACAGTCAGCCACGCCACGCTACTAGATGAAATTTTACAGTCGACACTCCCGCTAGGGTTGAAGAGGTGGACCGCGAACTACCTGAGTGGTCGTCATTCGTCGGTGCTATTTCGAGACCAAATCTCTAAACAGAGGAAAATAAAGCAAGTATGGTGGTGTCCTTTCACACTTTTGCTTTTTAACTTCTGTGTCTCGAAACTCTCCAGGCCACTAAAGGTAGTCTCCCTGGTCTCCTACGTCGACGACTGAACGATAATGATGTCAGGCAATGACATTGATGGCCTGTGCGCCAAGGTAAACAACTACCTCGCTTGCCTTTCTCGCTTCTTCACTGCGAGGAACTTAGAACTTTCCCCCACTAAGTCCACGGCGACTCTCTTTACCACCTGGACAAAGGAGGTCAAACTACATTTTAAGGTAAAAGTCGACGTCACACCAATTCCAACTGTTAACAATCCGTGAGAGTTATCTTCGATAGTTTGCTCTTCTTTTCCGTGCAGACAACCGCAATTACTACTAAAATCCAAAATCGCAACAAGGTCCTTAAATCGCTTGCCGACAGCATTTGGGGCAAAGACAAAGAAATGTCGCTATCGACATTTAAGGAAATAAACCGGCTTTTAATCTGGGATCTACTGCGAACTTCAACGATTCTGCAAGCTAAAGAAAAAGGTTGGCAGTGATGTTTGCTCTGAAGAGCTCTCATTGACCTTCAATTTACGGCCTCTTGACCGCTGCAATGTCTCTCAGAGTAAATTAATAGTAATAAGAGAGGTACGGGGCTCTTTGGCTTAGTAGTGCTATCATCTCTACGCAGTCCATGACAAGGGCAATCTATCAAGGCTCTTGTCTTCTTCTGCTTAATTGGCGCATTAACCGCTTCTGCGATATTGACCGAGTTTAATAAAGCGCACCAGTCGTTTCCTTCTCGTGTTAACCGACACTAGTTGGACGTATCAAGTGAAGCCAAGTCTTTCTCCACCTGTTCTTTCTTTCCAACGCAGAGGAGGCTTTCTGAGATATGTGAATTTGATTGCATGCTTGCCTTTTATGAACATATTTTTTGCACTCAACTAAACAATTAAAATTTCAGCTCCTCGAACATGCGATATATTGTCAATATATTCCAAAAATGTTCAAATTACAGATGAGTAGGAGTTATTTATCCAAACTTTAATAGACCTTCTTTAAAACAGGTTTCTTTAAAGAAAAAGTTGTATCGCTTTATACAAATTGTACGGCTTAACTTTTTTATTGGTGTCTTGTTTGTTATGAGTAACTCCCTAATTGTGAACTTTATGTTTAATATTCTATAACAAGTTTTTTTGTGTAAATGCTTTGCACAGTGATTTGATGGTAAAATATTTTCAAAGTATAAATCGTAGAAAATCGGTTTTATTCTGTATCTGTACCGCTGTATCTTTATTCGCAGCACTTCCTTGGCCCGGATCCCATTCTGCCACTCCCTTCTCCAGCCATCAAAGCCACGGTTAGCAAAGGGATTACTCTAACCCACAAGCGAGCTTGACAGGCTGAGAGAGTCTTCAGATGGACAAAACTGATGTTATCTGTCATGTCCGACTGATTGTCGCAGTTCCTCCTGTCACTTTCTATGGGCAAAGCACATGGAAAAGGTGGGCATCTCAGACAGTGCACTCTGCCCAGCATGTGGAGAGGAGGATGAGACGGCGGACCACTTTCTGTGCGTCTGCCCAGCCTTCGCTCGAATCAGGCTTAAGGTCTTTGGCACTGATTGGTTAAGAAGGACCACCTTGGCTACTTGGCAGCACAAGACCTACTTAGATTTCTTCGGAGGTCAATTAGATTTAAAGAAAATTGAAAAGGGAACCCGAGTGCAGTACAATGGACTTAATTGTGTCTGAATGCTGTACTTGATAGTTCGTCCCGACAAAAAAAAAAAAAGCGAGCCCATCACCGCAGTGGCCGTTTCTATGAGGAACACCTGAAAGATAGTGTTGTTGTTGACAAGGGCGATATGAAAGTCTTATAATAATGCACTCCTGCATTCAAGTGCTATTTACTGCTGATTAAACTACAGATCAAGAAAGTCAGTGAAAAGAAATTCCATCTTATAAGTTTTTCATGAAAGAGTTTATATTCAAGTGAAAACAAAAAACAAATGGCTTAGCTCTTAACCCAATATATGAGAAGAACTACCCCAACTACTGGTCCCTACATTTAGCAATACAAGAGAAAGCTACTATGCAAGCACTCTCTTTTCATATGAAAGAAAAACTTAAACCAGGAGATCTTACTGGACACCTCAATATCTTGAACAGGGTTCAACATGCCGCATGCATAACCCAGGCGAATGACCACACGGAACCCGTAAATTTTGTAAAGAGATACAAGATTATCTTCCCGTCTAATGAAGAGTGGAACACTAACCCAACATGGCTAAATGATGACTCACAAAAATGGTACACAGATGGTTCCAAAACGCTCCAAGGAGTAGTGGAGCCTAGAGCACACAAATCCCTAACACTAAGTACTGATACCACAATTTTCCATGCGGAGCTCTTCACCATAATGGAAACAGTGGGAAATCATATCCAAAAGAGGGTTCGAGAAAGTAAAAATTAAATACTTTCGGACATCCAATCTGTTCCCAAAGCCTTGAATAGCTTCTCATTGAAATCAAAAGTCCTAATAGAGTGTAACAATGCAGTCAACAAACTGGCCATCCATAACCAGGTCTCACTGATTTGGGTACCAGGACACGAGGGACACGAAGGAAACGGGAAGGCAGAAGGGCTATTTATTGGATCAACCCCATTTTTCGGTTTAACAAAAATAATATGAAACAGAAAACCGAAAAGTGGATCCAAACTAAAATCAGGGAACACTGGAACGGCACAAGCGGTCTTAATCACTCCAAAAAGTTTTTGAACTTTAATGCCAACAGAGCAAAATCTGCTCTAACCCTAGAAAAAAAGGACCTAAGATTACTCTATGGAGCACTTACAGGTCACTTTGCTTGTAATTAACACTTTAACACGAAAGGGTTGTCTAGTACAAGATCATGCAGGTTCTGATGTGATGAAGAGGAGTCTATGGCACACTTAATCACCAACTGTGAGGCATTAGGCAACAGGAGACCCAGAATCCTGGGCTCGTACCTACTAGAAAAGGAAGACGCGGTGCATAAAGGCCTTAGCCTAACCCGTACAGTGCAGTGATAGTCAAGCTGCACTGAAAGCCCTTGCTAACCCATGCTGCTCTTCGCAGTTAGTCGGTGAATGTAAGAGAAAACTGAACAGTGTTGTAAAACACAACAAAGTTAGTCTTATTTGGGTGCCTGGACATTGTGGTATTACAGGGAATGAGTTAGCTGATAAATTGGCTAATGAAGGCTCTGCAAGTATGCCACTAGGCCCTGAACCCTTTTTAGGTGTCAATTCCGCATCGACTCAACTATGGATTGACGACTTCATGAGGTCTACCCACAGAGGTCGTTGGTCTGAGTTGAACTCGTGCAGATTAGCCAAGTGCTTTGTGAAAGAACTAGCGACCTTTTTCCTAAAACTCAGCAGAAAGGACCTGAGAGTACTGGTGGGTGTAATCACAGGGCACAACGTCTGTGGTCAGCATATGGCTACCATGGGGGTCGTAGACAGCCCGATATACCTATCCTGTCTTGAGAATGACGACACTGCAGAGCATTTTCTTTGTAGCTGTCCTGCATTTGCCAGAATCAGACTTAGGATATTGGGTTGCGATACACTGAGTATGGACAAAGTTCATACTCTTCCTCTTCCGGATCTCTTAAGATTCATTAATGAATCCAAGAGATTTGTGGAAGAGTGACCTCAAACTAATTTGTCCGTTTTACCATCCACTTTTTATCTTTCCTATCTCTATTCTTTCTACGGATATCTATCCGGGTGTAGTGCAATGGTCTACTGATTAAGTGCCCCCTACAAATTTAATCTAATCTAATCTTACCCGTACAGACATTACCATAACTATTAGCAACCCAATATATTATATTTTATATTATATTTATTACAAAGCTGCTTTGATAAGCAAAGCGATATAGTCGCTCCTCCTTTTTCAGCTCATTTCCTTTTTATTCCGAATAGTAACGAATCGATTCTCTACATTCCCGCGTCTTAGTACTTTTGGCAGTCAGAAAAATCATTCCGAATCGAAATAGCGCGCGTTACTCATTCCCGAGGAAATTTTTAGCAAACGAAATGCAGAAGAAGCATAAATCAATTTAAATAAATAAAAAATAAATTTAAATCAAATAAATTTAAATTTATAAAACCTCAAAAATCTACCTGCCTTGATTAACAAAAGTTGTGCGCCCAATTTTTACCCTCAAATCACTGATGCTTGTAAATTTGTTAAAAAATTCTTATTGTTTTATTTCAAAAGCAATGTTGTCGGTGTCTGTATGTATGTACTACATATGTTTTTGTTCAGCGTCACTATTACATCAAATGCGATTGTTTTTTTTTTTTGTGTTTTCCATTATAATCCTTAAATATTTGCGCACTTCTCCAATATCCCCCATACCAAACCTCTTGTAAAAACATGCAAAAAAAGAAGTAATAAATAAAAAAATAAAATTAAAAATAAAAGCATTTACAAATAACAAATAACAAATATGTAAATATGTAACGCATATCCCCCATAAATCTATGAATCTGTTTCATTTTATTTCTATTCCAGGTGGCAAGGAATGCGAATTGTAGTAAATGCTCTCATGTATGCAATACCGTCAATTTTTAATGTACTTTTAGTTTGTTTAGTCTTTTGGTTGATATTTTCCATAATGGGTGTACAATTTTTCGGTGGTAAATTTTTCAAATGCCTTGACGACGATGGTGAATTGCTGCCAGTGACGGTTAGTAAGCAGAATTGGACAAATTCTACACACACTCACATGCACTCACATACATATATGCATAAAATATTATATATAACATATTTTATATACATAAATACGGAATTCAATAGCAATTTTTTGGAATTTTTGATGTCGTGCACTAAAAGTGTAACGATGATTTTTTTCTACTCGAATCAAATATTTTTTTTTACTTTTAAAAACCTAGTTTTTATGCATTTTAATATTTTTATATTTATATTTAATATTTTTGTGTTGGCCAAACAGGAAGTGAACGACAAGGCCGAGTGCATTAAGCAGAATTACACTTGGATCAATTCGAAGATCACATTCGATCATGTGGGCATGGGCTATCTGGCGCTGCTGCAGGTGGCCACCTTCGAGGGCTGGATGGAGGTGATGGCCGATGCAGTGGATGCGCGTGGCGTCGATCTGCAGCCGCAACGTGAAGCCAATCTGTATGCCTACATTTACTTTGTCATCTTTATAGTGTGCGGCTCATTCTTCACACTCAATCTATTCATTGGAGTTATTATCGATAATTTTAATATGCTCAAGAAGAAGGTAAGTGTGTCGAGGTTCAAGGCGCATGGCATTACAGGTTTGGTACTACTAAATACATAGCGCAAAATGTTGCGAATAAAATTTGTTAGTGCACTTGATTTACACTTGACAAATACGTACGCACGCACACACACAAACATATGTATTTCGAAGAGGCGCTGAGACACTTGTACATACACACATACATACAGTAATAACAAAATACACTGGGAGAATTTATTTTATTTTAATGACTTTTATTTTTAAGATAAATGCTCAAATTTATTTGATGCTGTGCAAATCAATGCCCTACATACATACAGTGTTCTACTTAACTCACCGTACTCTTGTTATATTTGCACAAATCACCCTGTAACTTGGCCAAATTTTTGTTAAATTTAAAAAACTTTGATGCAGGCTAACAAAACAATATATTTTCTTTTAAATAATGAAATAAAAATAGTAAGATTTCAAACTTAATGTAATATTATTAATTAAAAACAAAAGGAACTTCAATATCTGCGTCAACAAAAGTCTACGTACTCTTACAAACTAATATAAACTTATTAACTATAAAAATAAATAAATAATTGGCGCGTACACTTCTGTTAGGTGTTTGGCCGAGCTCCTCCTCCTATTTGTGGTGTGCGTCTTGATGTTGTTCCACAAATGGAGGGACCTACAGTTTCAAGCCGACTCCCAACGGCAGATATTTTTATGAGGAGCCTTTTCATGGCAGAAGTACACTCGGAGGTTTGCCATTGCCTGCCGAGGGGCGACCGCTATTAGAAAAATGTTTTTCTTAATTTTGCTTTCACCGAGATTCGAACCAACGACCTCTCTGTGAATTGCGAATGGTAATCACGCACCAACCCATTCGGCCGCCATAACTATAAGGAACATTATTTTCATTACAACTTTTAACTTAGTATCTAGTGGGATATCCCTTAATTTCAATCACCTCTCTGAGGCGATTTGGCAATGACATCACCAGTTTTTCAATGTAATTGGGATCCATTGTGCTCCACTCTCGGTACAATGCCTCTCGCCAGAGGTTTTTATTGCTTATCTGGTGATCGGATTATTATCCGGGCTCTGTGGTGGCGTCTCCAAAAGGTGTGGAGTGGTGTACGTGAGGTACAGCCTGGTGTTCATTGCTTTGTGTTTAGGGTGTCGCTGTCTTGCTGAAAATAGAAATCGGAACGTATTCCCAATTTCTCGGCGCTGCTCTTCATTTTTTTTGTTTTCAAAATATCAATATACAAGTATTGGTCCGTCACTCCGTCGATGAATTCCAAATTTCCGACTCCTGCTGCAGCCATGGCCTCCCATAATACCCCCGCCACCGTGTTTTACAGTTTTATGTTATTTTTTTGGATTTAGGGCTTTTCCTGGTCTCCTCCATATGTGGAGATGCCCGTCTGAGCCAAAAATATTGTACTTCGACTCATCTAAGAAGATGACCTTCTGCCAGAAGTCAATTGGTTTGTCCACATATGATTTGGCAAAGTCTAAGTGCTTCCTTCTATTAATTAAATTTACTTGCGGCTTCTTGCGTGGAGTGTAGGACCTAAAGTTATATGTTTTTAAAGCTCTACGGACTGTTTCCGGGTACACCTCTTTGTCAATGTTGCGACCCAGCTTTGACGAATGCTTTATTGTGCGCCTGTCACGATCGGAAAGTGCGGTTGGCCGGCCGTATCTTAAGTTATTTTTAATGCGCCCTTCGTATTTGAATCGTAAATCGTAAATTTCACAAAAAATTTTGGCCAAGTTACAGGGTGATTTGTGCAAATATAACAAGAGTACGGTGACTTAAGTAGCACGCTGTACATACATAATTGCATACGTAAATCCATACATACATACATACATATATACTTCAACAAAGATCCATCAATAGACTATCACTCTGGTGTAAAAGTCGAGGACTTGAAGTAAATCCCGAAAAAAACGGATCTGATATTTTTTAGTAGGAAACACAAAACAAATGCTCTTCAACAAATATTCCTAGGAGGGAAAACACTTAGAGTAACAGAAAAGGCGAAATATCTAGGACTTGTACTGGATAGGAAGCTAAATTGGGGGCTCACAGACGCAGATAGAGAACGCAAAACTATGATGGCGTTGTACTCCTGCGGAAGGCTAATTGGAAAGAGATGGGGATTGGAACCCAGAATTATACACTGGCTGTACACAGCAGTGGTTAGGCCTATTCTCTACCATGGTATTGTAATATGGTGGAATGCCCTTGAGAAGGGGGTGAACATCAAAAAACTTGACAAGGTTCAGAGACTAGCATCTGTTCTCATAACTGGCGCGATGTCAACCACACCATCGAAAGCATTATATGCGACATTAAACTTCCTGCCAGTAGATCTGCAGGCAAAATATATCGCGCGCAGCACGGCAATAAGGCTGAACATTCTAAGCAAGTTGTCAAATAAGAGCTACGGCCACGGCAAAATCCTGGCTGGCACTTCGGATATTCCCGGATTGTTGGACTATGCACTCCCGCCCACACTTGCCATTACATCGTTCACGACCCTCCTACCCTCAAGGGAAGAGTGGAAACGGGACGATATAAGACAGGGCGAGTCTATCCATGTATACACAGATGGCTCAAAGCTCGAGGGCAGGCTGGACGGAGGTGTATACTCCGAGCATTTGGGGATCTCCTTCAGTTTTCGGCTCCCCGACTACTGTAGTGTCTTTCAGGCCGAACTGATGGCAATAACGAAAGCCGCGACACTGGTACAGTGTGATGCGATATCCGGAAATGACATCTACATTTTCACTGACAGCCAGACGGCGATAAAATCCCTCACAAAACAGCCGACAACCTCCAAGGTAGCCATGAAATGCCGCACATCTCTTAACGAGATGGCCGAGTCATTTCGCCTAAGGATAATATGGGTTCCTGGCCATCGCGACATTGAGGGTAACTGTAGAGCCGATTAACTAGCGAGACTCGGCACCAAGTTGACCGATGAGTGCGTAGCCAATGTCATAGGCATTCCCTTACAAACATGTGAGCTACTTATCCTTGAAGAAATCGTAAGGAAAGCAAACGAAAGATGGCGCAATGAAGCCACCTGCAAAATCGCCCATCAACTGTGGCCGACTCTTAGTGCTACACGCACAGAATCTTTGCTAAGCCAAAATAAACACAACCTTAGCACACTGATTTCAGCCATAACGGGACATTGCCTAATAGGTAGGCACGCCCAAAGGATGGGTGTGCAAGCACACGACTTCTGT